>CAIGQQ010035826.1:10193163-10214496 GCA_903798035.1 Danio albolineatus | reverse complement strand
ATTTAATTTAATTTAATTTAATTTAATTTAATTTAATTTAATTTAATAATTTAATTTAATTTAATTTAATTTAATTTAATTTAATCCTTTTATTTTATTTTATTACAAATATTGATTTTTTTATTATTTAATTTTCATTTAATTTTAGCCCAGACTTACTTTTATATTTTAATGAAGTATATCAATAACTTATTTATATATATTTTTTAAATTATAATGAATTCAATATATATATATTTAATTCCAATACCTCATTGAATTAGTTGCCAACCTTGTTTTTCAAATCTTGTAATCCATTCAGCTCAAGCCAGTCGCTTTTATCACTGTGCTTTATTAAACAAAACTCATAGCTGTGAAATATTAAATACTCAATGTGCTTACTTCATGTGCTTTATTGTGTTTTGTCTCCTCAGTGTGTGCGACTGCTCATGCACACCTTCAACAGGCAGTACAGCCAGGTGAGCAGCAGTCTCAGTGAGAGCAAGGTGAGCCTTTACTGCCCTAGTGTTCATCCAGACCTTGCCTCATTCTCTCGCCCATGCAGACCAGATGTCACTCTCTCTTTCTTCCTATGTCTTTCTCAGTCTCATTCCTTTTGCCATGTAAAACGGCATTAAAAACCTCTGTCCACTTCTCTAATTCAGTCATGTAGGGTAGAGCAGCATGATTAGTGTAATACTGTAAATGCTTGGCATTGGTAAGCATGGCATTTTCTGCAATTTGATGGACAAGATATTTGAATGTGTTGCTAGCTTCATCGTCTGGTGGTGTTCTTTGTTTTAGCTGTCAGAGATTTCCGCATCTCTTTTAAGAGACAGTGTTACTTCACCTCTGAGCTCTCTGACGCCCTCCTCCACCTGCCCATCACTGCTGGACGGTCACTATGGCAACGCAGACCTCAGGTTGGTGCTCACAGCACTCAATGGGCTCACAGAATCATCTCCTGCTGACCCTTTCGAAATAGATGTATACTTTAAGCTCATTATGTGAAGTACACTTAAGTAATGTTGAAGTATATATTTAAGCATGCCTTATGTAGTAAGTATACTAACATCAATGTACTAGTACTAGTGATAAGCAGTGAGGGAAAAATTTTTTGAACCCCAGCTGATTTTGTAAGTTTGCCTACTAACAAAGAAATGATCAGTCTATGATTTCAATGGTAGGTTTATTTGAACAGTGAGAGACACAACAATAACAAAAAAATCCAGAAAAATGTGTTTCAAAAAAGTTAGAAATTAATTTTCATTTCTATGAATGAAATAATTATTTGATCCCTTTGAAAAACATGCTTTAGTACTTAGTGGCAAAACCTTTGTTGGCAATCACAGAGGTCAGCCGTTTGTTGTACTTGGCCACAAGGTTTGCACACATTTCACGGGGGAAACCGGAGAACCTGGTGGAAACCCACGTGAACACGGGGAGAACATGCCATCTCCTCACAGAAATGCCAACTCGCCCAGCGGGGGCTTGAACCAGCGACCTTCTTGCTGTGAGCCAACAGCGCTAACCACTGTGCCACCGTGTCGCCCATATATTATATTATATTATATTATATTATATTATATTATATTATATTATATTATATTATATTATATTATATTATATTATATTATATTATATTATATTATATTATATTATGGGCGCCACGGTGGCGTAGTGAGTAGCACGTTCGCCTCACAGCAAAAAGGTCGCTGGTTCGAGCCTCGGCTGGGTCAATTGGCATTTCTGTGTGGAGTTTGCATGTTCTCCCCGTGGTTGCGTGGGTTTCCTCCGGGTGCTCCGGTTTCCCCCACAAGTCCAAAGACATGTGGTATAGGTGAATTGGGTAGGCTAAATTGTCCGTAGTGTATGAGTGTGAATGAGTGTGTGTGGATGTTTCCCAGAGATGGGTTGCAGCTGGAAGGGCATCCGCTGTGTAAAACAAATGCTGGATAAGTTGGCGGTTCATTCCGCTGTGGCGACCCCGGATTAATAAAGGGACTAAGCCGAAGAGAAAATGAATGAATGAATGAATGAATGAATTATATTATATTATATTATATTATATTATGTTATATTATATTATATTATATTATATTATATTATATTATATTATATTATATTATATTATTATATTATATTATATTATATTATATTATATTATATTATATTATATTATATTCATTCATTTTCTTGTCGGCTTAGTCCCTTTATTAATCTGGGGTCGCCACAGCGGAATCAACCGCCAACTAATCCAGCATATTTTTTATATATTTATATTTTATATATTTTTTTTATATGAAATACAAAATTGAATAAAATAAACAGGATTAAACTAAATTTCTTTTAGATCACTAATTACATTACAAATTCTGAAAGAAATGAGCTTTTTATTTCTAGGAGTGCTTTACAAAACCCTTCATGTTTTGTATCAGAAAGCTATGTATGTATTGTAGCAGTAAAGCTGTAGATATGCTGATGCACTGCTCATGTGCCGCTCACGCTTGCGGTGTAAAACCGGTCTAACTTTAGTGAGTTATGAGGGCTTAAATAGTCAACAATTAAGTTTTTTTTTAAATTTGTACTGCAAGTCAACTTCTGAGTACACTAGCAGTTTTTAGTAAATTTATACTTTTAGTAAATAATTAGTTTGTGAGGGAAGGAAAGAAGTCATGACACGTGGCCCTTTTCCAAGCATGGCGTCCCATAGTCAGAACTTGGGCTCTGCTTTTAACACATCCAAGTGCACATACAGTAGTGAACATACTCACCCCATCCTACAATCGTCATTAGTGCCGGGACTCAAACCTGCAATCTTTGTATCATGATTGCCTCATTATACACTGAAGTATTCTTTCACTAAATTGCTAGTATACTGTACTCATTCCTAGTAGTTTTCTAGTGTTATACTGCAAGCATACTTGTAAGTGTTCTGTTAGTGTACTCCTAGTTACAAGTAGCTTTCTAGTGTTCGACTGCAAGTGTACTTTTTTACTGGGAATAATTTGGTATTGATGACAAAGTGCTAGTATTTTAGTACATTTGTCATAAGCTGAAGTTATGAAAGAGCATATTTTACTCAGAAATAGTACTTTTGTTGTATACTGCTTGTTGGTTTGTGTGCATCTTGAGACAAAAAAATGTCATCGACTTATTCTAAGATATGTCACAGTAAGTTGTTCTCAGTTTAGACAGCTCAAATGTTATCTCTGAAACCTATTAGTTTTTTGAGAATCAGTTTACACTTTGAGTCTCAAAACCTCACATACTTGATTTCTAACACTCCTGTTCTGTGTGGATTTCTTTTTTCAGAGGTGCTGAGGCAAACTCTGGTGCTTCTAGCCCTGATCTCGACCCATTCAGTCCCATTGAAAGAAAACCAAGGACCTGCACCTTCATCCCCAATATCCAGGAGATTCGTGTCAGGTACTGCAGCACCTAGAAAGGCTGTTTATAAATTACATCATCACCTAACACATTTTGACATTAAAGCCCAATTTATACTTTGTTTTTATGCACACATAGCCTTTCAAAGTATATTTCATTTCACTTTTTTGTTCAAAGTATAAATCAGTCAAACAAATGAACATTGTGACAATTTTCAACATCTCTTCTGATGTCAAAACAGTCCCAATCTCTGGTTATGTGTAGGGCCAGACGGAATCTGCGGACATTTTTTGCTATTTCTGCTAAATTTGCGGATTCATACAGAATGATTTTGGGACTATCATAACTAAAACCTTAATATATGAAATAAAAAGTAATAACTTTTTAACATTTATTTAATGTTTAGACTGCGAATCTAATTAGATCCACTTTATTTAGTAAACAAAGCAAGCCTCTCATATAAAATATCACCTAAAACACTGAAAATAGTACTTTACATTTTTCAACTGTATTGTAAATAAATCACATGAATACTGTCATATTAGTCAATATTATTACTGAAATTGATTTGAAAACTGATTAAATATACATTTACACACATTTACACCAGTAAATAAACCGAATCAATGATGGGCTAAAATCTGCGGAAATCTGCGGAATTCTGTGTGCGCAGATTCCGTGTGGCCCTATGAGTTATAACTAGACATGGGCCGGTATAAGTTTCTGATGGTATGAGAACCTTGGATAAAAAAAATCACAGTTTCAAGGTATCACAGTATTGCATTGTTCTTTTTAAATGTCTGGGTAAAAAACTTTTCTCTTATTGAACACAATATATTTTATTTTAAGAAACATTTAAAGTATTTTGTAACAGTAAACATGTCAGGCCGAATAATTCAAATAAATCATTGACTTCTGCTCTCTTCATTGCTTTCAAAAATAGATTTCTTTACAGCACATTTAAAAACCCTTACAGGTACATATACTATAGGAATGGTAAAAGAAAATTTGGTTTTGAAGTGGTTTTAAAACCTTGATTTCTCCAAAATGCAGTAAACCTTGAAACCGTCCCATGCCTAGGCTAATTATAACCCAAAAAAACATTATTTACTTTTATAATAGACTAGTAAAAATGATGGTACTTTATGACTTCTTTACACTATCACTTGTGTAATTTAACATCTGTTATCCCTGTAGGATTACGGTCTGTGTATTAGCTAAATTTTCCTTTGACTAGCTTGTGAAGCAAAGCACCATTGCCACCTTGTGGATGAACAAATTACTGCAAATTAATTGAGCATGTTGCAAAAATCTGTTTAAAATATTTGTCTGAGTGAAATAATACTGACTGCCATAAAAAGTATATATTTTTGTATCTGATTTAATATATTTTATTTTTATTTTTATTTTTGAAGTACAAAATACATTAAATAAATTCTTCCTATGCGAAAGCTGTATACACCATGACCATGTAAACAATATTGCTCATTTTGGACAATTTAATATTGGACAATATCAATTTGGAAATTAATAATGTATAAGCACACACAAACCTGGCCGTTTCAGAGATTCTCTGACTCTGTTGCTTTTCCAAAACAATTTAACCTTTGACAGTCACTCAAATCTTTACTCCTGTCCATTTTTCCTGGAGCCAACACACGATAACTGCTTATCTTTTAAGTGTCTAATATATTGTCTTATAACAAGGTAACCCAAGATCGTGATGTTTTGGCCTACCAGTGCTTCTATCAGTGTAGAACGTTACAGTTTTGCCATCTACAAACCTGTACTTTGTGTAAAATTGCGTCCGCACCACTAGGTGCCAGTATAAAATCCAACACTTAAATGAACTCATTCATTCATTCATTTTCTTTTCGGCTCAGTCCCATCATAAATCTGGGGTTGCCACAGCTGAATGAACCGCCAACTTATCCAGCATTTGTTTTACGCAGCTCTGGGAAACATCCATTCACACTCATACACTACAGACAATTTAGCATACCCAATTCACCTACTGTATACCACGTCTTTGGACTTGTGGGGGAAACCGGAGCACCCGGAGGAAACCCACGCGACCACGGGGAGAACATGCAAACTCCACACAGAAATTCCAACTGACCCAACCCAGGCTCGAACCAGCAACCTTCCTGCTGTGAGGCAAACGTCCTACTCACTACACCACCGTGGCGCCCCTTAAATTAACTCTCTAATCTTTATTATTATTATTTTTTTAAATAGGCTCAATTACAAGTCATCTAGAGTTAAACAGTAGAGTTCCATCATATTTAAATAATAAATATGATCTCTGGGTTTGGCAGGAGCACTTTTACCATAGTATTGCACTAAAAATGTATATTATAGTTTAGTTGTTATAGCTTTTTTTTATAGTTTAGTGAATGAGACGTGAAGTCTCTGGAAGTGCGTAAAAGAGTACGGTCAATAGGCTACTCTCATTCTGTAATAATCAAGGAGCTTGCTCTTGTACCATGGCTGCAGCAGGAGGAAAATTTCCTCCATTCTTTCAGGTTCAGACTGATACGTTTAGGATCTGCACCAACGTAAAAATGTGTTCTTAATCATCTCTCACAAATGTCTCAATGTGTGCTCCATGATTATTACCATTCAGTGATCTATGCTAAGCTAAACATGTTTTTTGTCAGATCCGGAGATCAGCTGAATACATTAAAAAAATGGTCACATAAGCCTACAAAAATAAGCTTAGTATTGTTATTATTGTTGTTGTTATTATTGTTAATATTATTAATATATTTATTATTATTATTATTATTTAAGCAGAGTGTTCCTTTAATTGTAATTATAGTGAGTAGACTGCCCTTAAATCTTTAAACATCCTGATTGAAACAGATTGCCCTGTACAGTAAATAATGTAATATATGTAATTGTCCTATGCAAACAGCCCCATTGTGTCGAAGAAAGGCTATCTGCACTTTCTGGAACCTCACACCAGTGGCTGGGTGAAGCGGTACATTGTGGTGCGGCGGCCGTATGTTTACCTGTACCGCAGCGAGAGAGACTGTGTGGAGCGAGCAGTCATCAACCTGTCCTCCGCTCAGGTGGAGTACAGCGAAGATCACCACACCTTGATGAGGGTAGGCCACATCAGCCACATCAGCCACATCATACAACATGACTACAGCAACGTGGTGTGCGCTAGTTGTGAACACATTTGTTGTTTTGTTTTCAGGCTCCTAACACTTTCACCGTGTGCACGGAGCACCGCAACATCCTCCTCCAGGCCACAAATGACAAAGAGATGCATGACTGGCTGTACGCGTTCAACCCACTGCTGGCAGGAACTATCAGGTATTCCAAATCAATTTTGAAGTTTGTAGATTTTTGTGTGTGTGTGTGATTTATTGAATTTGCAGGATGTCCGTGGGGTCTTAAAAATAAAAATTTAGGCCATAAATGTCTTAAACTCACTAAAATATAGTGTTATAGGCCTTAATTATTTTAATCATGTCATGTGTTCCTATGTGCAAGTAAAGCTACCTAATCGGGCCGACACCCAATAATCCATGTCTAAATTTTTTATATATATAAAACAGCTGTTAGACGTTTTTACAGCAAATTCTCAAAATTGTATTCCCTAATCATGAAAGGAAAACTAAAGCAACACGTCCCTTTACATGATCTTCTATTAATAAAGAACTTATTACAGAAGTAACCAGGCCATTTGAAAAAAGTCCTTTGTGTTTAGCTCTGTATAGGCCGAAAATTTCATTCATAACTGTCTTAAAGAGTAAAAAGTCCTACATTTGACTTGAAGAAAACCATGCTGAAACCCTGTATTTAAGATGCCCTCAAAGGATATACTGTACCAACGTTCTTCATGTCCAGATTGATTGTTAGTTAGTCGTGTATACATTAATAATCCCGAAGGAAATTTAGAGATCTAATCGAATACAATACATAATGTAAAATAGATAAAAAACACAAAAAAAACATAAACACACATTACTCTATACCTACAGTATGACATATACAGTACATCCAGGCCCATAGCCAGCCTGGTAAAAGGGTGGCTCTTTTTAGACAAAAAGTGGACCCTTTTGCAGTTAATCGCCTCATTTTCTATTTAATTACGAGGTATAAATACTGCATTGTAGATACATTTATGCACTTTCTTTGCTGGATTAGTATTTCCTAAAAATTTAGAATAAAGAAATATGAAAACAATACTTGATTTTTAAATAATTACTTGCATCATATATATTTAGAAAAAAAAATAGGAATCTGGTAAAGTTTTAAATAAAAAAACTAGCCTATTGTCACTTATTAGGAAAATAACAAAACTGGCCAGCACATTTAACTTTTTTCAGTCAGAATTTGGGACGTCGAATTTGGCACCGCGTGACTTCCTGTTATAATATATATGTGTTATATATAATATAATAAATACAGCCTGTTATAATATACATCATATACATGAGATTAAAATCTTGAGCTTTCTCTTGTTCTCACAAGTGTTTGAATAGGAAAATCTACCATAATAAAGTGGTGGCAATACAAAGATGCATGGCTAATTTAACTCATTAGTTTAAACAGCTGATTAGTTTAAAATGTACCTATCAAGAGGATGTAATTAGACTGGTTTTCTTGTCAGTTCATGTAACTATAAAAGACAATTCAGCCACTACAAAAGACCTGACCTCAAAGACATTAAAGACATCAAAATGTCTTAAACAAGCACTGTAAAAATATTTGATCAATATTTCATGACAACATACAGCTGGGAAAATAAGATTGAACACGTCACTATTTTTGTGAGTAAACATGTTTGTACAGGTGCTGTTGACTTGAAATTTTCCCTAGATGTTGGTAACAACCAAGGAAATCCATATAAGCAAAGAAAACAAATCAAACTGGTTTACAAAGTAGGTTATGTGTAGGGCCAGACGGAATCTGCGGACATTTTTTGCTATTTTTGTGGAGTATTTATGCGGAATGATTTTGGGAGTATCATAACTAAAATGTTAATATATGAAATAAAAGTAATACCTTTTAACATTTATTTACTGTTTACAATGCGAATCCAACTAGATCCACTTTATTTGGTAAACAAAGCAAGTCTCTCATATAAAATATCTACTAAAACACTAA
Source organism: Danio albolineatus (assembly GCA_903798035.1). Classification (NCBI taxonomy): domain Eukaryota; kingdom Metazoa; phylum Chordata; class Actinopteri; order Cypriniformes; family Danionidae; genus Danio; species Danio albolineatus. The sequence goes on along the minus strand of CAIGQQ010035826.1, from coordinate 10,206,003 downwards.
AAATAGTACTTTACAAACTGTATTGTAAATAAATCACCGAATATTTTCATATTAGTCAATATTTTTACTGAAATTAATTTGAAAAGTGATTAAATATACATTTACACACATTTACACCAGTAAACAAACAGAATCAATGATGGGCTAAAATCTGCGGAAATCTGCGGAATTCTGCGGGCGCAGATTCCGTGTGGCCCTAGTTATGTGTAATTAAATGAAATAACGCATGGAAAAGTATTGAACACACAAAGGAAGGTAGGTGTAGAAAGACAGTGAAAGCCCAGACTGCAGCTGAAATCTCTCAGTAGTTATTCAGCAAACCTCTGGCCTCATTGTAAATTAATATTAGCTGCTCAGTTCAACATCTACTGTACATTAGCAGGATGATGAAGATGAAACCAGGGGGGACATTTCAAACTATCAAATGCTTCAGAGAAAAAAAAAATCAAACTGTAAATGGCCCAGCCAATCACCTGACTTAAATCCAATATAAAATACATATTAAAGTTCAGATTTGATAGACGAGACCCACAGAACCATCAAGATATTTACTCTCTGCTGAAAAACTCACACCTGAGCAATTCATGACTTCATTCTACGCATGAGAGGTATCTTTAAGCTGCCATCACCAAAGCAGCCTTTTATATTCAGTATTAAGTACATTTGAGTAGTTCAGTACTTTCTTCTTGTGTCATTTCATTGTTATTACACAACTCATTTTTCACATTTTATTTTGTTTTGTTTTATTTTTATGTTTGTATTGTTTTGGTTTTTACCAAAATCTGGTTCAATCCCATGTCAACAGCTCCTTTAGAAATATTATGTGAAGTTTAACAAACTAATTTCGAGAGGAGCACGTGATAGGATTGACTTCAGCTGATCCCTATCACTAATCACTAACTAGCCAATCGGATCATTCCAAATTTAACATAAATATCCAGTCTAAACTTCCTTCCTCATCTTCGTTTCGGAAACCCCCTATCCATCCAGGCAACACGGTGGCTCAGTGACTAGCACTGTTGCCCCACAGCAAGGGGTCGTTGGTTCAATGTTAGCTGAGCCAATCGACACACTCTGTGAGGAGTTTGCATGTTCTCCCCGTGTTCACGTGGGTTTTCCCCGGGTGCTCCGGTTTCCTCCCACATCCAAAAAACATGCAACAAAAGTTAAAGTCACAAGCACCTACCATGCACAACTAGCGCAGTTGACGATCTATTCCTGGGAAGTTATCGAAAACTACCTGATCTCGTATCCCTCCTGATGCTTATTGACCAGGCGGGAATCTTGGGCTCATCTATCTCCGAGCTCAGGGTTCTCTCCAGGGACAGCATGCCAAACTTGCTAAAATAGACAAGAATTATCTAAGTGTGAACTCTTGAAACCCAGGAAAAAACATTACGTGTTCAGTAATTATTTTCCCTGCTGTATGTTATACAAGTTATACTGCAGAATGTAATCGCACAAAATTTGACCAAACCTCTCTCTTTCAACCCACAGGTCTAAGCTTTCCAGAAGAAAATCAGTACAGATGAGGATGTGAACCTGTTTTTTCTCCCCCTCTGGCTCAATCCATAAACAGATAGCTAACAGGCCGTTGTGATGTAATTAGGTCATGTGATCATAAGTGCCCAATCCCCATGTCATCACAGCTGCCTCTTGCCTGCCCTGCCCGTCTGTCCATGCCAACCACAGACTGTGAGTGTGCGTGTGTATGTGTGTGTGTGTCAGGCCCTATTTAGTGTACATTCTAAATATATTATCGAAATATACTGCACTTCCCACTCACATAGCTAAAAGCTAGAATGGCAAACAGCATCTTAGACACAAAACCTCGCTCTTAAAGGAACAGTTCGCCTAAAAATGTCACCCTTCACTTCTGTTGAACACAAAAGAAGATGTTAGGAAGGAGAAGAAATAAAAACAATCTTCAGAATGTCTTCTTTTGTCTTTTAAACGTGAGTAAATGGTGTGTGAATGTACGTTTTTGGGTGAACTATCCCTTTAAAATCATTCATTCATTTGTAAATGCGACTCGACGCTCTGTTTGTGTGTGTGCTTCTGCAGAGTAGATTTCAAGTGCTTTTACCTGGCTCGGTTGCTGCCTCTTGGTTTTGATCATTACGCTTTTTGAAGGGAGCTCGTTTGCAGATTGCAGATCGTTTGCAGACGAAGGGAGCTCTTTTTTTGCAGTGGATATCATGATGGATTTTAGACCGAAAGAGGTAACTGTCTAATGTTTCATCAAAAACCATCTGCCAAACAGAAGTTTCATTTGTGTTTAAATTTCCATCGGTAATGTCTTTTTTACATTACGTCTTTTACGTTACACTTATTTATTAAGCATCGTATGTTTTATAAACATGATTTACGGAGTCCACTATTCGTAGTGCGCTACAAAAATAATTTCTCACCTTGCACTTTTGATAATGAGCTTTATTTAGCAGATTTGTTTTGATTCGTTTGCACAAGAGCTCTGCTGCTAAGAGAATCAGCTTATTTGGTGTGTTTTTGATTTATTTATTACATTTCATTCGCTTATTTTTACGCACAAAATTAGCACACTTTGTTGCTGCACTTACACTTAACACATACATCAGAGTACATTTTAAACTTTTGAATTAACGAAGCTTTCATTTGAATTATGCTGGAGGTTTAGCTTTAGAAATACAGCACGTACACTCTTCAAAATAAAAGTCCTTTTACAGGAAACTTTCAGTTGCAAGTCTGTAGCAAATGAAGGTTTAAAGCAAGTTCGCCCTGAAATATAGTCAGTTCGAGCCAAATAGTAAGTATACATTATTTGACATGCTGTCCAGAGTGAGAGATCTGAGCTAAAATGAGGTGAACGGGGTATATGCACAGCTAGTGTTTTTCAGCCAATGATGAATAATGAATAATGTGACTATTTTCAATTTCATAAGCTTTCTTTTACAGCATCGATGTTGTAATGTAATTCAAATATAATCAGTCACATAGACTTAAGCATTCGTTTAGTTGTTCGAGTGTAAAACGAGATGAAAGCGCCGTCAGGATCAGCAGACGAGCGCAGAAACTCCATTGAAAACACTGGGGTGAAATAAACTGTCATATTTTAAAGACATGGCAGGGGGAAATGGAATTTAATGCAGTGCTTCTTATCCAGCCTGAGACCCACTTTGTATTGCATATCTATCAGGCAGTGAAGATCACTGATTTTTAAAGAAATCAGACGTTAAATGTGGCAGTTTTATAACGGAAAGCCAGTTCACCGGAAGCGCTGATACTGGCTGGCTGAAGCTAAAAGTCTGTGTGCATATACCCAGTTGCTTGGATATATACATGAAGTGTTAAGATGCAAAACCTCTAAATGCTGTTTGCATTTTTAATAGGCTCCTGTGTGTAGGTTCAGTAATTTCACTTTTATGACAAAGAATAAGTTCTGTACATGGTATTTAAAGTGAAATATCTCAACATAAACCAAGGAGTGCCATTTTAGACGGCACTTTGCATCTGTGTTTGCATCTGAACTCTTCACATATACCTATCAGGCTAGTTAGGATGACTCGGTATACGAGTTGTACTTGGTTTTATGCAAAAACAGTAAAATGCATAGGATTTCAAAGTATGCTCAATTTAATTTAATAAACATGAGCACCAGAAAGGTTGTGCTACTTTTTCTCTCCAACATTTATGATAAAATATTATTTCTATTAAAATAGAGCCGCTGATGTTCTAAACTAAAGTTGACTTTAGGGTTTTCACTAAAAGATTTATGAAATCAAAATTTACAATAGCTGCGTCCCAAATGACACACTATACACTATGCACTTATGCACTATGTACTTATGCACTTACTAGAGAGGCGCGGTTGGCGGTTACAGCCACGGACTCCGCGGATAAACCACGGATCGGGCGGGTGACATGACAAAAAATTATATTTTAATTAATCGGGCAGGTGGTGGGCGGTTGTACCAAAAAAATTGTACAGTACAGTGCGTTTAATTTAGACTATTTATTTATTTTTGTCCCTGTGCGCCGATCGAAGACGGAGTTCACTGCTGATATTCTGAGAGCTTTATAGGGTGCTTCTCATTTCTTATTTGTGCATTCTCGTTTCCTTGCTTTCTTTCCGCGTGTCTTAGCTCCACGCCTCCGGGATGCGAGGGAAGGACGCAAGGAAAAGACTCGAGGACCGAGGAACCAAATCAAGTGAAAAGACACGTCCTCGTATCGTTTAGCGTCACTTCAAAGCGTCTTCAATTAATGCTGGATTTGGCTTGCACGTTTGGATTAACTACATGTCTACATTAAAGTCATTCTCTATTCTCTAATAATCAATAAAGAAACATTCATTTAATAATAAATAGGAATGAGCCATTCAAATAAAGAGCCCAATCACCAGATGGCGGGCGGGTGCGGTCTTAAAAATTGGTCAAACGGATGGACGGATGGATGATGAGTTTCGTGATGCGGTTGCGGATGAAATAAAAGCCCATCCGCGCATCTCCAGCACTTACACACTCAACAGCATAGTATATGTATGTAGTGCCGTCCCAAATGGAACACTAATGGCTTTTTTACTAAACGGAAGTTCAAAGCGTTTCCCCGATGACTTTTGACGGTTGCCAAATTAGAGAAATAAATGACCAAAATACCAAATAATACCTGTCATGAGTATAACCGCGTTCACCATCGGAAGGCGCTATAATCACTCTCTTAGGAGAAATTTGCTTTCGCAATCCATAATAAATAAGGTAGTCCAACATGTGCGTCCGATAACTCCGTCTCTTCCATTACGTGCGCAAAGCTGCGGTCGTTGAGTGCGTGAAGTGTCCATCATCACACACTTAATTTTACCAGCGGAATAAGTGCATCATCTGAGTAATTAAAGTGCACTTATTATTTCTAGAGTTTTCAGTGTGAACGCACTACAGAGACTATTTATACTACAAAATGGCGTAGAATAGTGCATAAGTATGCGATTTGGGACGCATTTAAAGTCTGTTTTGCTAGTGCAGTTTATTCATTAAATTTGCAATGTCTGTTTTGCTAGTGCACTTTATTCATTCAATTTGCAATGTCTATTTTGCTTGTGCACTTTATTCATTAGTTTGTCCCTATTCTTAACCACACCCCTCTTACCGTTGGTTCGCTACAAGGGAGTGATGCAAAAAAGCCCCGCCCCCTATTCGATATTCCGTTTTAGTTGTATATCGACATACTGAAATAAAAGTCTCGGCAACTTCCAGTTCACCCAGGCTTTACCTTCTGAACTTTTATTTTGAAGAGTGTAGTTCTTCTTCTGTAGCTGCTATATTTAGGTAATCCCAGACCATTCCTACATGTTACAATATAAAATCTGTATTCAGTCCTCCAACATGGTGTTTTCCTAATGAGACGGCAATGAGATCGTGTGTTGTTAGAGAAGATCTAGTGACATAACATATAACGAGAAGTCGTTTACCAAACGTTTTGTGACTCCCTATATAATAGGTTAACTTTTTTAGTGAGATGTCTCAGTTATAAGAAGCGTATCGAAATAAATCTCCACACTTTGCTGTGTAACTACTGTATTAAGACCTACAGTAAGTATAGAAAGGCACCATTTGCTGCTGAATTCATAAATCTCTCACTTGGTTTGATTTGAGCTCATGCTGCTGGTCAGTCAGCCGTTTAGCATGTTGCTCATGCTAATAGAGGATTGGTGTTTTGTGCAATGGGCCAGCCAACCCAAAGAGCACAAACAAAGCAGCCTTGTTTAATAACGAATGAACCTAGCGGAGAGAATTCAACAGTTTGGTGTTTGTTCACCTCTCAACATGGTTTCTTCATACGCAGTGGTAAAAGACTCTCACTCCGAACATGGATCTGATATCCTTTAGGTTTTGGACATTAACGTTGACGGTCATACCTCCCGGTGCACTGATGTTTTAAAATCCATTCCTGTCTTTTGACAATGCTATGTATATGATAGCATGCTGTACATATTTATTCAGCTTTTAAATGAAATGTATCTCATTGACCTCCTTACAGTATAAGAGTAGCATTTACATGAAAATACTACATTCAGTCGTATTATTTTACTGAGCTGAAGGATCACAGTCGACTATGAGCATGTAGTGTCCGCATTGACACGTGCCCTAAAAAAAACAAAGCATTTAAAAGGACTTTGTCAACCTACAGTACGTATATAATGCAGATAAATGAGATTTTTAGGGTTTGTAGTTGATAACGTGACTCTTTTTCTCTCGTTCATTCTTTGTGTTGCCACTCGCCATCATTTCCAACGAACATCTTTCATCCATATGAATATTTCCGATTTAAAAAAGGACGTCAATATAAACTAAGTGTACCTACTGTAATTGCTTCTATATTTCTGTTGATTTGCTCTGTATATAAACCCAACTGTGGTCTAGCACACAGCAGTAACCACTTTATACCATAATGAATGGGCTGTGGTGTATTCAGTGCTCAAGTTCTTTGAGTGTTGGACCTGTGTCTTCTAATGTCCGTGGACACTTAACACTTTGTCAGGTGTGAAATAAATGTGAAATACGCGCAACGTTTCTTGAGTCTCGACTTCTTTTTGTGTAGAAAACAAAGATTATGGTTTCAGTTAAAGCTGTTGTTTATTGGGTAACACTTAATTTTGATGGTCCATTTGAGTATTAGTAGACTGTCGATACTTACATTTAACAGACATTTAACCAGTGGTGTAAATTGAGTAGTTTTTCTCAGGAATTGTAATTTACTGAGTAGTTTTAAAAATGTGGACTTTTACTTTCCCTTGAGTACATTTTTAGTGCAGTATCGGTACTTTTACTCCACTACTTTCCTTCAACCTGCAGTCAATACTTTATTTCTTCCTAGTCTATGGTCATTGTCTAAAGTAGAAAGATCAGTCCTGTGATTCCTGTCCAATTAAATCACACATAGAAGGTAAATCGCATCATACTGAACAACCTCAAGACGCTTTATAAATTCAATTCAATTCAATTCAATTCACCTTTGTTTGTATAGCGCTTTTACAGTGTAGATTGTGCCAAAGCAGCTTCACATAGAAGGTTATAGTAAATTGAAACAGTGTCAGTTTTCAGTGTTGGAGTTCAGTTTAGTTCAGTTCAGTGTGGTTTAATATTCACTACTGAGAGTCCAAACACTCAAGAGCAAATCCATCGATGCGATGGATATATATGCTGTTAACCTTTTGGAAATATTAAAAATGTTCAAGAAGATGTCCAAAATCTTTACACGCAATGATCCAGAGACTTTTTATAGACTGCATGTCACTGAAAATGATGAATGTCGACTGTATGATGACTGAAATCACCAAACAGCCTTAAACAATCACTAAATGGAATGAATGAAGAATGTAAGGAAGGGCCAAATAAAAGGAAGGCCCGAACAAGGAATGGAAGGAAGGATTGAAGAACCAAATAAAAGAAGGAAGGATTCAAGGAAGGACTGAACAAACTAAGGAAGGAAAGAAGGAAGGATCGAACGAATGAACAAAGGACCTAATGAAAGAACAAAAATATGAAAGAAAGAATGAGCGAACAAATGAAGTAAGGAAAGAAGGAAGGCCCAAACTAATGAAGGAAGATTTCAAGGAAGGACTGAACAAACTAAGGAAGGAAAGAAGGAACGAACGAATGAACAAAAGGACCTAATGAAGGAAGGAACAAAAATATGAATGAAAAAAATGAGCGAAAAAATGAAGGGAGTTAAGAAGGAAGGACCAAACGAATGAAGGAAGAATTCAAGGAAAGACTGAACAAACTAAGGAAGGAAAGAAGGAAGGAGGGAACGAACAAACGAATGAATGAACAAAAGGACCTAATGTAGGTAGGAACAAAAATATGAACGAACGAACGAGTGAACAAAGGAAGGAGGGAACAAACGAATTAATGAAGGAATGAGAGAACAAACAAATAATTGAAGGAAAGTTGGAAGGAACGAATGAAAATAGGAAGAATACACCACATGTTGTTTGTGCAGGGATGTGTAAACGTAACATACTGTAAACTCATCAACTTTCCACAGTGTAATACTCACTACTCTTGAGTACTTTTAAAAGGTCTACTTTTTACTCATACTTTAAGTAATATTTACTACAGATACTTTTACTCTACTTGCACTACATTTTTGGGCAAGTAATGGTACTTTTACTTGAGTTTGATTTTCCAGTACTCTTTCCACCACTGCATTTAACTGACTATAAGAAACTTTGCAAGTACATGTCAAATTACACTAACCCTACCTCTAACTGCAACCTAACAGTCTACTTATAATCTAATAAGAATTAGTCGGACAGACGGACCATCAAAATAAAGTGTGACCATTTATTGTGCTGAAGAAAAATCACTTGAATGTTGGATGGCCATAGTGTAAGTATAACAGCAAAGTGTGATGCAAAAATAACAGGTTTTTGATCATATAACCCCTTAAGCAGATTAACTGAAATAACACATTATAGTCATAGTGTTGATTTTTATTTTGTTGTTACATTTATTTAATTTTTTTAATTCTACATGATTTTTGTTAGTCATGTGAACTTTTTGTTCTTTAAAAGTCTTTAATTCACCTAAAACTTATACAAACAATATTCAATAATGACAACATTATGAAATAAAATGAAATAATTTTGCTTAATCTTTGCACATATATATATATAAAACAATATCACATGAGTAGCAGTGTGATTATGGCTGTATATCGGCAATGGTGGGAGGCATGTGTTGGATTGAGGCTGCAGGCTAAGTGCCTAACGCCCCATTCACACGGGGCTTCAGCGTCAACGCTTCCCATTGACTTGGAATGGGTGACGTCAGGCGTTGCCGAACTGCATTGTGGATCCGTCGGTGCTGGATTCTCAACTTTTCAAGCGCCAGCCAATCAGATCGCTTTATGCAAATATCCCAGCTCAGAGAGTAGCCAATAGCGTCCATACAGTTTGATAGCGGTAAACTGAGGAGAAATTTAAAATGGAGGATAAACTCATCATTGCGTTGACGCTGAAGCCCCGTGAGAATGGGGCGTAAGTGTCCCACCAGTGACATATACAGCCGTATCGCACTGCATTCATTCACATCTGCAGCTGACGTCAGAACAGCAGAAACCATTGCTACTTCACAAATGTCAGTTGAGAGTATTTGAAGGATTCTCTAGCATAATGTCTAAAGTGATTACAAAACAGGTGATTTTGCTCACATTTTAAGATTATAAGGCTGAACGGCATGAAATGCCATCAGTCTAGAGACATTTCCCAGCATTTCTCTGTCGCAATCAGGATATCACAATAATTAACCCCAAAAAGCCAAAGCAAAGCAAACACTGCAAGATCACTATGGTATAAATACAGCACTACAACACACAAAATAGAGTGATCGACTTAGAATGTCACTTGCCTGTTTTATAATGATTACAGTATGAACAATATATACAGCGAATAACCATAAATTGACTTTCCCAGAATTCCCAGCATGCCACATCACTTTTTATGCTTTTTGTTGACATTACTATGGATCGTTTCAGTTGTTTCCCCATCAGTATTCATCTAATGTTGATAAACGATGTTTATTTTACGACTTTACTATTAAGCGTATTACCATAAAGGTGTTTAGTAGCTGCGTGAATGACACTGAGCACCTGCTTGTGGGCAAAGACTTTGTGATGAGCATTGGTTCATTATGTAACTTTCTCATCACCACCTGCATGTGTTAACGTGTCTATATGTGTAACAAAAGATGTGCAGATGATGTTAATTCAAAATACAGAAATATTACCTCTATAAATTAACGAAGTACGGTAGTTTATTTTAGGGATGGGCGATACCAATATTTTTGTTTCCGATCCGATACTAAGTATTTCAAGACAAGTATCATTGATATCGATACTCATCAATACTTAAATTAAAAATTTTATGGTGATTTAAAAAAAATGTTTATTATTATTATATTTATTAAATAAAACACAATTCTTTTTTACATTTATTAAAATTACAGACATATAATTGGCTAAGCAGCACCATATATAATGAAAAATAATACACTGCACAACTGAATTTCTTCACCTTATTTAAAGGTCAAAGCAGCAGAACTTTGGATTAAATCTTAAATTTAAGCAATATTCATTTGTGCTTTCTGATTTTAATCAGTTACCAGGTTTTTTTGAATGAACAACAGAATTTTTTTTTCCCTTTAGCCGATTACTTTTATGACAAGTCCAGATTATTATCATTTACGTTTAGTCATGATGTTGACAGCTCCGCTCTCGAGTTTTACAACTCACGCTGGGTGTGTGTGGTGTCTGTACCACTGTGCCGTGAGCTAACACTGACCTATCAGCGGAGATACAGCGGAAGAATATTATAGTTCCCATTCGTGTTCCTATTTAAGTAAATGTTTATATAATATGCAGCGCTATAATTATTTAGAAATTTCAAAATCTCAGATCACTCAGTAAGAAAAAAAAAACCCAGAAAAAATTGATACTTATACTTAAGGATTGATCCTTTCGATACATTCCCAGTATCGAAAATATCGATACTTCAGGATTGATCCGCCCATTCCTAGTTTACTGTAAAAATGAGAAATAAGTTTTACAGTTTGTACTGTATTTTTAACGGTGAAATACTGGAAACCACAGCTGCTGTTTTTTTTACTGTAAATTTTACCGTAGATGTATTTTTTACCGCGTAGTACTTACCTAGCAAAGAAGTAAGTCGCCTTCCAAAGCAAAATCATCAATTAAATCACCAATTTAAAGAGCCCCTATTATACATCAAAAAGGGTCATATTTTGGTTTTGGGGGTCTCCAACAGCAGGCTAATATGCATGCATGGTCAAAAAACACTTTCAGTGTCTTATAATCTGCATTTATTTTTACCTAATTATCCCAGCAACTCCTATATGAATTGTTCAGCGATTCATTTGTTCCAAAACCCCTCCTTAGCGCGATGCTAAACTGTGCTGATTGGATCGATGACCCAGTCTGTTGCGATTGGTCGACATCTTTCAGCGCGAGAGAATGCCCACCACGGCTTATCAATATTAAAGTAGTCATAGTGTGTGCGTGAGCATCTGCCAACACTCGCTTTTTCCGGGAGTCGCCCGTATTTCAGATACCTCACCCCCGAACCTAACCCCCCGGTCTCCCAGCATATTAATCTATTCTTAACCAGAAGTAAAAACAGTGACACATATGCAGTATTAATGCACACAGTGGCAAAAGCTGAACCATTATGAAACAGGACCGCCGCACATGTGTAGGAGAGCTGATGTAGCCATAGCAACGACAAACAGCAGAGGAACACGAAACGCATTTTAATCCGTAAACAAAGCGGCACGCGTCGCGTTTACAACATGCTTTTAGATGCGATATGAGAATACAAGTTAATCAAATACACTACAAGCGGTTACAAGTTACAAAACACAATTAAATGCATCATTTACAAGCTAGAGAAAACAATGAGGCAACCGTTTTAATCGCACTTACTCACACTTGCTGGATAGCAGTCCAGATTCACCATCAGGCCACCGGGGAATGTCCCGGTGCTCCCTATGGCCAGTCCACCCCTGCATACATCTTTTCTGATCCTTCCTTTAACAAACGGTCGATGAATCCTCCGCTGTAAGCGTGTAGATTTCAGAAGCACTCCTCAGAGGGAACACAGCACAAGGCTGGGCTTTAATGCTGAGGCATTTCTGCAGAAATAAACCTCAACCACTGACTCTTCACAGTCTCTGGTTCATCCGCAAACTTCCAATAATATCCAGCTTATGTTTCATGTTCACGTCGCACCGAAACGGCTAAAGACTCGTAAGCACAGCGATTCGTTTGAGGAACTACGAGTCGACTATTTTATGGATGAATCAATAGTTTTAAACACTGTGCACGTTCAGATTTAAGCCTTAGCTGGACATTTCACTTCACTTAGAGCTGTGTTACACACTGCATACAAGCTCATTGTCAAAAACCCATAATAGGGGCTCTTTAAAACATGATTATTCTTGCATCATTTGAGAACATCAATTAGGCATTTTACATTGTTACTGGATCTGGGAATAACAGCAGATGTATATTTTCACATGAAGGCTCTTGTTACATTTCTGGCTCGGTGCTTATCCACCCCCTTCATCTCTCCCATGCGCATCTGTCAGCAAGCTCAGGTATCTTTTTAGAGAGCGAGAGAGCGAGCGAGTGAGACAAAAAGCTGGTTGCAGCCCAAGGACCCCTGCCACTTTTGTTTTGACCGCTCTAGGTCTAACATGGTTCTCCATAAAGCCATCCAGGCCGCTCGAGAGGGGGATGTGGAGGCTCTGAGGGCCCTGCATGTGTCCGGATGCCTCAGTCCAACCAACACTGATGCACAAGGAGCTTCACCTGTCCATCATGCTGCCCGAAATGGGCAACTGGACTGTTTGGAGTTTCTGGTACATGAAGGTCATTTCCAATGCAACACCCGAACGAAGAATGGAGCGACGGCTGCCCATGATGCCGCTGCCACCGGGCATATCCGAGAGCTGCAGTGGCTGCTGAAACAGGAGAAGTGTGGGATCGAGGTGAGCGGTGTGATATATTGAGAGAAAAATTACATTTGGCAGCTGAATTGATAACATTCTTGAGTACTGTCTGCTGTGTCACTGTCAATTACACAGGTCATCGATGATTGATGGACACTGTAAGTAAAGAAGCATCTCTTTTATTAATATCACTGACAGCATAATAGCTCATCAGTGTATCGAAAGGTCATTGAGATGTGCTACTTACTATGCTAATAATTCAGAGCTATTCAAACTGGGTACTGCAGGCTGACATGTGTCTTTGTTTTGGCCTACAGGATCGTGATGGCGAGGGAGC
>CAIGQQ010035826.1:10111434-10171797 GCA_903798035.1 Danio albolineatus | reverse complement strand
TAAAATAAAATAAAATAAAATAAAATAAAATAAAATAAAATAAAATAGGCAAGGCAAGGCAAGTTTATTTATATAGCACATTTCATACACAGTGGCAATTCAAAGTGCTTTACATAAACAGGAATAAAATTGAAGTATAAGAAAATAAAAACAAATAATAAAAAACTGATAAAAACAGATTATGTCACATATAATATAATATAATATAATATAATATAATATAATATAATATAATATAATATAATATAATATAATATAATATAATATAATATAACGCCATCTGTATTTAACCAAACAAATAAGTAATAGGCTTATGTTGGATTATTACTGCATGATGGATTATTATGTTTCATGTGGAAACAAATATGCAGAGAATAGCTTCTCATTTCCTAAACAACCATGTCTGAACTTCTTGGTCATGGAAAAGATGTTTCAGAAAGATCAAACTGTTGTCATGCATCAAACAAAGAAAACAGCTAAGGAGATCGCTACAAATGATTGCTAAAACTGTGTTAAGAACTGTCTAATGCATTATTGACCAAGAGATAGAGAGTAAACATTAAGAAAACCACATCACTGAGGCTAATAAAAAAACTCAAAAGGCTTAAATTTGCTGTGATGAGATAATTATAGATCATAGTGCCTATTATGCAAGCCTGCGGGGTCAGTGCTGTGACATGGATGCAGCAGTTGATCAAGATTCAGCAATGTTGCATGCCCAAAGAATGAGTTCAGCTGACTTACTGAATGACCAGGTCAATCCGTACAATATTTCTTCCCTGATGGCATGGCCAAGATTACATACTCTGAGATTCATCAGGATATATTCAGTATTTCAGGGAGCATGAGAGATCATTTTTACAAGTGGATTGGCCACCACAGAGTCCACACCTTAACCCTATTGAGAATATTTGGGATGTGCTGGAGAAGACGTTGTGTAGTAGTCCGACTCCATCTCCCATCATCAATACAAGATCTTGGTAAAAAAATCATTTAACCCTGGATGGGAATAAATGTGACATCGCAGAAGCATGTTGAAACCATACTACGGTGGATGCAAGCCATAATCAAAGCTAAAGGCAGTACAATGACAACTACTGTATATATACTGACAGAATAAAATATAATAAAAATTAATATAACATATAATAATGCCAATTTAGCATGAAAATCTATCAAATGAAAAGAATGGATGAGACGATGTAGCAATATTACATAACAATAAACAGAACGTGCATGAAGTGTGATTGGATCTGTTGGTCCTGCATATGTAATGGTGTGTGTAAGTGATGTGTGTTGACCTCTGTGCTCCTCACTCGCTTCAGGTGCCCGTGACACTGAGGTATTAAGTGCAGCTCATTTAAATTTGCGTAACAGCAAATTAGTTACGCTTTGATACTAATGTGACGCCTCAGAGATTAGAACTGTCTGTTCACACACCATATCGATTCGCCATCAAGCCCTGTTCTGTGATCTTTACCCTTCAGTGGAATTAAAGTCTTCTCTAACAACATTACAAGACATTCAGAGCAGCAGTTTTTAGTGAATGAAACGCTCACAGTTTTTGTGTGTGTGTATGTGTAAACTGAAGACATTTCATACACTGTAAAAAATGTCCGTGATTTTAACAGTACAAGTCTGTATAATCTACGGTGAAAATCTGTAGAATGATTAACAGCTCATTTCTGTACAAAATGCGGAAAATAACTGTAAAAGATCAAACCTTTGTTTTCGAGAAAGTAAGCAGAGTGTCTGAAATCTCACCATACACCCTCATTCACTAGTCCCTAAATAAGTCAATTAGTTTAGTCCCCTATAGAAAGTGAACTACCACAAATGACTGAATTTAGACACTGATGAACAGCTGCTGTTAACAAGCACAATCACTGAAGGAATAAGAAATTGAAGGAAGAAATAAAACTACACACAGCCTCACACCAAACCAACTGAATTAAAACAGAGGATTAAACAACTCCATTGAATAACAGCATTGCCAGCTTCACTGATTACAGTTTGACTTCATTTCTGTCAAATCTGCAAGAATATTTGATAATTAACAGAGGTTTATATTTTTTTATTGAGAATATTTCATTTGACCTCACCATCGAGGAGATCAGAAGCTGCTGTAGTTGGGCTCTTGAACCGTAACAATTTTATCTTAATGTTTCTCTGACTGTTATAACCGTGTTTCTGGAATTCATCGGTTATAGCAAAAAAACAAAAAAAGAAGTCATCAGAAAAATATTATACTAAATGTTATTAATTGTTACAGTTTTAGTGCCAAGTATTTTGTAAGTTAGTTCATTAAAATTTTGAAAAATATTTTATTGCTGTTTGATACGATACTGCAGCTTTACATGGAGGGTTTAAAAATTTTTTAGAAAGGACCTAAAAGAAATTAATTATCAGAGTGTCATGCACAAAACTTTGAAAACCCTTGCAGCATGTTAAGACACACAGACATCAAGAATCAGAATATGAGCCTCAACCATGGTTGCTAAAAAGAAAAATCGGCATGATTCATTCATGCCGCAATGCACGCTGGGTGCCAGCATAGTGCAAAACTCCCAGCATGCATTGCAGCATGAATAAATTAGGCAGCTTTATGTTCTTAAAATTACTTTCTTTGCCTTTATTTTATTTTGTTTTAGGGGTGTAATATTTCAGTAGATTGTTTTGTATTGTTCTGGGTTGGTTTTTATTTTATTTTCATTTGTCACCATTATTGAGATTCAAAGACTAATTGTTGATGTCTGTGTGTTTTTAAGTTCTGCCATAGTTCAAACTTTCTCATTATGAGTGGTGTATTTAGACTTGTTAAACAATCATTGATTTCTAAAGCTCCAGTAGTTTCATTAATGTATGTTATTAATTACTCACACACAACTAACAAGATACTGAACGAGTTAACAAGCAGGCGAGAGTGGATTTGATGTCATAGTTAATCTTATTAGACTTATTCTTGTAGTTTTTTTTCTGGCTTTTTATGCAATAAAATAGTGTGATCAACACAACTAATTATAGCAACCAATTACAAACTAATGTTATAATAAGAAGTTGAAGAGCCCAACTAAAGCAGACACTGACCTCCGTCATGGTGATTTCAAATCAACAACAAAAATTTAATTAAGAATTTTTATTCACGACAGAAAAAGTCAAATGTCAATAATAAGTGAAGCTCCTGATGTTTGTGATGTTGTTTAATGATCTCTGCTGAGATCTTGAGAAATAATTGTTTTATTGTGTAATTTGTTTTATTTTTATTAATTATTATTTTTATTTAGAGTTTAATTTTCAGTTGATTTCATCTTTGGTTTTGGCTGTGATTTGTGTTATTTGCTCTTGTTTTTCTTTCTTTCAGTGATTCTGCTTATTAACAGTTGTTCATCAATAATTCTCAATCTTCCTTTAATTAGATACTAATTATCTCATTAACGTCATCACTGCCTGAGTGTTCAACCCTCTGTAGTGAGGACATTAGGGAGGATTTTGCTCTGGGATTCGAGGGGTTAAATGTGTTCGATAAAAAATGCACAATGTGGAATGTATTTTTCACGGAAATATTCTGTAAATTGAATTTACGACCGTAAAATGTTAAAAACAGTAGATTACTGGCAACCACAGCTGCCGGTATTTTTCCGTAAAATCAAGAAAAAAACAGCAAAGTACTGTAAAACATTTTTTGTGTCACCATTGTGGAGGATAGTAGCGTCTGTGTGCAAGTCCAAGATGAACTCAGAGTATCTGATGTTATGCTGCATCTTCTTTTGCTTAAATGTAACTGTGGAGTTACTAATGCAGTAAAAATCTGTTTGCTAATTGCAGTCACACATGAATACATTAATGAATTTAATGACTTTTGTGCACTAAGCTATGTTTTTGTGAACTGAACATTGTATCAGGTCATGAAATACGGTTATTTTCCGTGAATTTAAACAGTTCTATAAAACTTCCGTATTTTTTACGGAAAAATCCTGGCAACCACAGCTGCCGGTATTTTTCTGTAAATTTATGGATTTTTTTTAACAGTGTAGGTTTCCAATTGTTTTATACTACACTAAATATATTTTTCTACCCCTAAAGCAAACCCGCACATGAAATAATGCATTATTACTTTCTAAAAAACTTCTGAATGATTGATGAGCCTTTTGAAAAAGGGGGACAATGTAAGATAATGTAATTCCTGTCAAACCTGTCATTATATTATAGAAACATTTTATTATATTAGTTTACAGTGGTGGACAAATGACGCGAATTAAGCACTTCAGTAAGACCGTCACCTTAGAATTATAAGGTTCTATCTGACTTTTTTGTCAAATTTGAGTTATTGACATATTTTTATCAATTGACAACTTATTTACATTATGGGATGTTTTTTTTAATAAGTTGTTTACATTTTAAGACTTTTGATTTAAAAAAACAAATGTTGCATGTGTACTGTATGGGATGCAAAAACTTTGAAGCGCAATATCTCAAAATCATTCAGAACGCAGATAGAACCTTATAATTCCAAGGTGACGAGACTACTGTACAGATACCTCAATGCAATCTTACTCCAGTGGAAGTATAAAGTGTATAAAGCTTGAACAATCAGTGAATCATCTACTGGAGACTCACTCTGAATGGATCATTTGAATAAGTGATTGTTTTTTTTTAATCTAAGGCTCACTCTGAATAGGAATTTCAGTTATAAAACATAAAAGCGAACGTAGCCAAAATAAATAGTAATTTATTTATTAATGATTACCCACATGATGATTTAAAGTGGGTCAATTAAGCCAATCGTTCATTTTCTTGTCAGCTTAGTCCCTTTGTTAATCCGGGGTCGCCACAGCGGAACGAACCGCCAACTTATCCAGCATTTGTTTTACACAGCGGATGCCCTTCCAGCCACAACCCATCTCTGGGAAACGTCCATACACACTCATTCACACTGATACACTACGGACAATTTGGCCTACCCAATTCACCTGTACCACATGTCTTTGGACTTGTGGGGGAAAACCGGAGCACCCGGAGGAAACCCATGCGACCACAGGGAGAACATGCAAACTCCACACAGAAATGCCAACTGACCCAGCCGGGGCTCGAACCAGCGGCCTTCTTTCTGTGAGGCGAACGTGCTACTCACTACGCCACCGTGGCGCCCCAATTAAACCAATATTTAAGTTAAATATGTTTACTTAGCATTAAGTCTAACAGCTGCGCACATTCTCACTTCAGGTTTGTTTTTTGCAACCTTTGAGTGGGATGGGTCGTGTACATACGTTTCCACCTCAGTTTTGTGCTTACACTAGGTTTATAAATGACACATTTTTGAATCAGTGAATCATTGCAGAGACTCACACATGTCACTCTAATTCACAAATGAATTGTTCAGTGCAATTTGTTAATCGGCGGCACGGTGGTTTATTGGTTAGCACTGTCACGTCACAGCAAGAACGTCACTGGTTTGAGTCTTGGCTGGAACAGTTGGCGTTTCTGTGGAGTTTGCATGTTCTCTCCGTTTCTGTGTGTTTCCTCTGGGTGCTCTGGTTTCCCCAACAGTCCAAACACATGCACTATAAGTGAACTGGATGAACTAAGAAGAAGAAGAAAGAGCTTTTATTGCCAGGTATGTTCACACATACGAGGAATTTGTTTTCGTGACAGAGCTTCTACAGTGCAACAGAATTACAGAGACAGGACAAAAAACAGATAATAAATATACTCAAAAAATAGAAGTAAGTGTTAAATGCAAATATACAAATTGACAAGTGTATGTACAGGTGTTTTTCTATATACAACGTAATATGTGCAGCTGTTATGTGCAAATTGGCATGTAAAGTGTGTTGTTAAATAAGGGTATGTGTGTGTAAAAAGTGTATAGCAAGTAGTGATGTTGGTTCCCCAATTATTATTATCAAGTGTTCATGAGATGGATTGCCTGGGGGAAGAAACTGTTTCTTTGTCGGGCTCTTCTGGTGCGCAGTGCTCTGTTGCTTCGACCAGAAGGTAAAAGTTCAAAGAGGCAGTGCGCTGGGTGTGAGGGGTCCAGAGTGATTTTGGCAGCCCTTCTGCTCGCTCTGGATAAGTACAGTTCTTGGAGAGTAGGGAGGGTTGTACCAATGATTCGCTCAGCAGTCCGAACTATTCGACGTAGTTTTCGAAGGTCAGATTTGGTAGCTGAGCTAAACCAGCAGTTATTGAAGTGCAGATGACTGATTCAATCATGGAGGTGTAGAACTGTTTTAGAAGCCCCTTTGGGGAGTTGAACTTCCTCAGCTGACGAATAATGTAGCCTTTGTTGAGCTTTAATTGACCATAGTATATGAGTGTGTGCGAATGAGTCTGTATGAGTGTTTCCCAGTAATGGATTGCAGCTGAAAGGGCATCCGCTGTGTAAAACATATACTGGATAAGTTGGCGGTTCATTCCACTGTGGTGACAGCTGATAAATAAGTGACTAAACCGAAGGAAAATGAATGAATGAGTGAATTTGTGAATCATTTAAAAAGGTTAACTGATTTAATTCGGCTTTTTTCTTGAATTAAACACCACTTTCTCCCCTTCAATATCATTTTTTACTCCACTTCATTCAGGAAATTTAATGGTGTAAAAAAGTACAATATTTTATTTTGGAATATTGCGAAATAAAAGTTTCCTAAAATATTAATAAGACTGAAAAAGTACACTCTAAAATATGACGTTTGTTGTTTGTTCAACTTTTGAGCTGAAACGAGACAACTCTTGAGTTTTTTTGGGGACCACCTAATTGTTTATGTTCAGTCCACTTACATTTGTAAACACTAATAAGTTAACCGAATTCCTTCATGTTGTCCTAACACAATTTTTTAATTTTTGCATACAGTGTACAGATTCTTAAAATATGTAAGAACAAATGTTTATGTAGTTAATATCCACTACTTCTAATTTGTGTTTAGATGTGTCACAGAAATACGCACACAGGTGTAAATGTACAAATGTGTGCTGAGTAACGTGTGGCAGCGTTCAGACCTTTAAAGTTGTGAAGAACAACAGTTCACCTAATCCCACCAGTGAATTATTCATACTTTACTATGAAGACCTCCTGTCTGAGCCGACTGTTTATAGTGTGCTGATCCTTAAGCTTTTGGCACTGATGACTGGAGCACTGATGTGATTCTGCCTGCTCTCACTTTACACTCTTACACTTCTGAAAACCTGACCGCCGGACGACTGTAAGTTATTTCAGATTGCTTTATAAACGTAGGTTTCATCATGTTCATTTGTTTTTTATTTTACTGTTATATATATAATAACTGTTCTTTCTTTGTGGTAATAATTTTCATGGCTTTGCTGCATGATGTGAAATATGTAGGATGGCTAGAAAGTGACTTTCAAAATAACTTTTGCTTCTTGCTTAGTGGAACCATACACGGTTTTTCTTGGTCATTCTCTGTAATTGTTGTCTTAGGGTCTGAAATGAATGTCGGACTAGAATTTTTATGCAGTTTTGTTTAATAGTGAGAGTAAGAGAAATAAACGAAACATTTAATCTCATTAAAAAAGACAAGCATGTCTAAAAACATCTGGCTATTATTTTCATTATACAAAGCTATTGCAATCTAGTGGTTAATTATTTTATATGTGCTTAGTTTTTTTGTAATTCATATACATATAAACATAGAGAAAATTAAGAGACTAAGAGAAAAATTCTTGGTTTCAGAGGATAGTATAGGCTTGAGTTCAAATAAATGTTGTAATTTGCAGTATTTATTTATCAGTATTTGAAAGGATAATGGGTCAGAATACCAAACTAAATATTCAGGATTATTCCACCAAATGTTGGTTAACTCTTTTGAAGGTAAAAACATTGGTACCGAATGTTGTTGTTATCTAAATTAATATGAAAATGTCTGAAAACATAGCACCTTTGTTAATTTATTATTTTGTGTTATGAGTGCTAAAAGTGGTTATATCTTAATGTAATAATTTGCAATTGACACATTTTAATATGATTTGTTTATCCTCCACTGAGAAGAAGGTTTAAAGGTGGGTTTTTGGGGCACAAAATGTTTGCTTTCATACAAATGAAATCATGTAAATTCGTAAGAATTTGTCACTTTCATTTTACAATTTGCCACTCTCTCTCTTGCTTTTTCTTTTTTTTTTTCTCAGTCCATATATTTTCAGGATTTATTAATCAACAGAAAGTTCAGTGTTTATTTTGAATAAAAATATTGTAACCATTAAAAAATTACTTTTGCTTCTTGTCCAAACTACTTCTCTAAAATGAGCTGAAATAATATAATTAATTTTTTAGGACAACTTAATTTTTATGTTCAGTCCACTTAAATTTGTAAAAAGTTAACTTAATTGATTTGTGTTGCTACATGTAGGAATTGTGTGGTACCCAGCCTTTTTACAATGATTATAAATGAATGCATTGTTAAGTACTACTTCCTTTTTAAAAAATCTTACAGTCCAAACATTGGACCAGCAGACATGATTACCTATAAAACAGTAAATTTTACAATACAGTCGATAGTCAGCGAGCTTTAAAAGCAAGATCAGAGTCCACAAGTGGCCATAAGAGAAGTCAATCACTGCAGTTGCAGGTATGGGTCATTTGAACCATGCGATCAGATGACTGAACTCTATAGGCAGTTTTCCTTTGCTAACTAACAGGGAGGTCTGCTATACTAAACAGTCGGAGCTCCTCTTTCACTTTTCTCATGACTTTTTTCCCCTCACAGGGGGCTTCAAAACAGATCAGAATGTACGTGGTACTTTAAAACCTGCATTTTGCATCACTCACTGTGAATTTTGTTTTATACTTGACAAAAATAAACACTACGTTCTCTTATTTCTCCAGCAGTCTCCAGACATTGTTCTCATAGAGGAAGAAAGGACCTTGTTTAACACAACTGACCCCTGCCAGGACATTGAGGACTCAAAACATAAAAGCAAGATGGAAAACTGCAAGGTGACGATTTTTAATACTAAACTTATATCAAGCAAACATAACCGGACTCACTTGCTCTTAATGGCTTGGGCTGTTTTGGTGTTCCTAGCAGCCGGTGAATGAAGTTTCTCCTCAGCCTCGTGCCTCTCCGGCATGTCTGGAAACTTCATCTACATTATTGGATTCGTCGCAGACTAAGAAAGCTGGAGCTGGAACCATTCAGCACATGCAAGTGGCCTCTACAGGTATAAGTGAATGACACTGTTGATCTGCAACCTTAACAAATCAAAAGTGTGACTTCCTTAATCCAAAGGAAATGCATACCTGTGTCTGGTTTACAGTTGTAACGTCATTCAACACGAGGAAGCATCTTGAGGAAGAGGAGGCCATTTTATCTCATAAGTCCATGAGGTCGCTGAGGCAAGCAGGAATCACGGCGGTCTTCACAGGACAAACAATGAATGTACAGGTATGTGATAACCTCAACATGAAATTACACAATACTAATTACTTTTATGTTCAGATAGTGCACATTTTTTTCAAAGAAGAGACGTTTCTTTATTATTTGCCATTTGATTGTAATAACATGCTCAGTTTCTGAAGCCAAAGACTTTTCACAAAAACTACGAAAAGTAATTTACAAAAAGTAACCTCAGAATTCAGACTGAGAAGAAAAGTTGGTCTAAACTACTGTAGGCATGGGCCGGTAAATGATTCTGGTATGATAACCTTGGATAAAAATATCACGGTTTGACGATATTGTGATTACTGTAATGTAATGTATATTTATATAGTGCATTTATCGTGTATGTGGGGGGTGGGGGTGGACTGGGGGTCTCTCTACACCACCACCAGTGTGCAGCATCACCTTGGATATATTTTACTGCTCTAAAATATATTATTTTAAAATTTGTCTGGGTAAAAAAAAACACAATATATGTTATTCTGAGACACATTTAAAATATTTTGTTTCAGTAAACATGTCAGGCTAAATAATGAAAACAAATAATTGACTTCTGCTGTCTTCATCTTTCATCTTTGGATATCTTTTCTGCTGGAGATACTGTTGTCCTAAAAAACAACAACAAAAAAACGGAAATAAGAAATTTTACACGTACCTTAGGGATTGGATTACAAAAAATGTTGGCGGTTTTAAAACCTTGACTTTTCCAAACCGCGGTATACCTTGAAAATGGTTACCGTCCCATGCCTAGTCTAAAAATGAGTTTTTCTTCAACATTAATCAAACACACCTGAACATGTCTTCTGAACAGTGTCTTCAATATCACTAGAAAGCAATAGGCAGGTGTGTTTAATTATGGTTGGACGTAAACTCTCCAGGACAACTGCCCTCCAGGACTGGTTTGGTCTAAACAGTACCGAAACAGTCCCAAATTAGGTTTCTATGGTGTGTAACCATAGCAGAACCCTTTTATTATATGGTTATAGAAAGGACCATACTTTAAATGTGTCATAGAAAAACTTAAAGTCTGCATGAACTGGAAAATCATGAGTGATTATTTTTTGAGAAAATTAAAGTAAACATTTAAGCAACTTTTTAAAAAGAATTGAAGACACACAAATATATATCCATGATGTTAACTTGAGCTCTTCATAACAGGCATTATAAATGCACACATACAACATATTGCGGATGCCCTTTTACAGCATATAAACTTAAAGCAAACGTTTTAAATTGCAACTGAGATGGTACTGATATGGCGCCACGGTGGCGTAGTGAGTAGCACGTTCGCCTCACAGCAAGAAGGTCGCTGGTTCAAGCCCCGGCTGGGTCAGTTGGCATTTCTGTGTGGAGTTTGCATGTTCTCCCCGTGGATGCGTGGGTTTCCTCCGGGTGCTCTGGTTTCCCCCACAGTCCAAAGACGTGGTATACAGTAGGTGAATTGGGTAAGCTAAATTGTCCGTAGTGTATGAGTGTGAATGAGTGTGTATGGATGTTTCCCAGGGATGGGTTTTGGCTGGAAGGGCATCCGCTGCGTAAAACAAATGCTGGATAAGTTGGCGGTTAATTCCGCTGTGGCGACCCCGGATTAACAAAGGGACAAAGCCGACAAGAAAATGAATGAATGAATGAATGAATAGTTCTGAAATGCTGTATGAAAATGTACAGTAATTGTATGAATCTGTTCACAGAAAGGAGAGAATGACATTGTCCCGCTTGTGACACTAGAGGCAAATCTTGCTGACATTGATTCTCTGATCCCAACTCATGATGAGAACGGCAGGCCCATTGCTGAATGGAAGAGGCAGGTTATGGTGCGCAAACTTCAGGCTCGACTTCAAGATGAAGATGACCACAGCAGAAAAGTAAACCAGTCAAACCTCTTCCACATTAATCTGTATATTCTCTACTACATTTACTGTCACACAATCAGACAATGACAACTGTTTCATCTAAAACAGGAAATCAGCGGTAAACACATTGAGTTGGATGGCTGGAGATATTCCCAAGTCCACAATGTCATTCTGGGCCCTTTCGGAGAGCTGCTCACTGAGGATGACCTGGTCTACTTGGAGGGACAGATTGAAACAATCTCCCTTCAGAAGCGTTGCCAGGCCTATGAACTAGAGCTTGCCCGGCTGGCGGAAGAGCTCAGGGCCATCCTTCCCGCTCCCATTGTGAATATCACCGTCAACACCCAATGCCCGCAACTACCAAACATGGAGGAATCTCTGCCTCTTCCTGTGTGGTACAACCGTATCTCAAATATAGTAAAGAGCATGTCTTTGCTTCTGACAAACCTCTCCGAATCAAACGGTGAGGATGGGATCTGTAAGATGCCAAACACAGATCTGGCTTCGGTTTTCACATACCAGCCGGAGAGGCAAAGTTCAGTCCGAGGACGAAGGCAGAAGGTGGAACTGGATATCCAGCAGTCAGGAGTTTCTGTCAGAAACCTGAGGTCTAACTTTGAGAGTCAAATAGGAAACATCTACCCATTTTCCGGGCTTTTAAACAACACATCCGACACAAGGCAGCAAAAGCTGTCTCCATCGACAAATGGAAGTGAGCAGCCCGTGGGGACAATCCAGAGCACCAACATAAATCACCTTCATGACAGTGCCATAAAATGCCAACAGGCACCAGGCAGAGATGCAGCAAAAGTGATGGAGACCACCTGCTTGCGGAAGGAGCGTATCGTTGTCTTGTTTTTGAGCCACTGGAAAAGGTCTGCATATGCAATATCACTGCGGGCCAAAATGAAACAGGAGCTTGGCACACTTATAGGAGAAGGAATAACAGCTCCAGTGTCCAAGCCAGGAACGAGATCACTGTATCATCTCTATAGGCAAAGAACTGCAATAGACAAGATGATTGGCAACTGGAAACGCGTCACCTCAGGCGTCCCATCACGACAGATCCGGAATCTCCAGAGGAAGCGCGTCACCTATTCGCCCGAGCAGTTCCTTCCTCGAGTGGACGGTGCTCCGGTTGCTTACGACAGCCTGACCCTTGACCTGTTCATGCTTGGTTATTTTCACATTCTCGAACAGGACCTCACAGCTGAGGAGCGCAAGATGAGACACCTGCTGTGCTTTGAGGTTTTCAACCACGTTGGGAACTTTCCCTGGGAGAAGGTCCGAGACTTTCATCGAGCAGTCCTCATGGACATTGAGGCTGGGAGACGTGAGTGGAAAGATGGTTTTGAGGACATCAAAACACAGTATTTTGGGAAAAAAGAAAATGCCATTTCTAAAGAACCTGTGAACGATTACCAGGCAGTACCGCAAGTCATCATTGAGAATATCGCACCAAACGATGATGGACATCTCAATGGAGACGGAAGCAATGATTTCTCAATGTTTAATAATGATGAAATTTGCAAATACATCGACCGTAGTTTCACATTCTGGAAGGAGAAAGAAGCAGAGTTGTTTAACTTTTGAGATTTTTGAATTGGTTTATATGGTGCATTAAAGCACAATACGTTTGAGATAATTATTGTGGATACAAAATCACTTCTAATTATTTTAAAGCATTTTGAATACAGATAATCTAATGTCAACTTTGTGTCAAGCAAAACATACCATATATAAAGAAATATCATGATTACCTGTCAAGAATTTGGCCAAAAGTGTTTACAGCTGTGTATGGTCCACATATGTTGATGTCTGCCCTTTCTTTTATAAATAAACCATTGTTTGGAAAGTACTATTTTATGAGAATAATCACTTTTGAGTCTTTTGCTATAGCTTTTTCTTAACTTCCTATACACTTTTTTTGCCCAGATTTTAAATCTCGTACTTTAAAAACATTAGTGTGTGTGTTTGTGACATATCAGGACACAAATCTGTATAATGACACAGGTGTTACAAAAAGGAGGTGAAATATGAGGACATTGGTGACGTCTTCATTTCTCAAAAAGCTTCTAAACCCCACAGAATGTTTAATCAGAGAGTAAAGCAGCACAGTCTCCTGTGATGGTTGGGTTTAGGGGTAGGGTGGGGTGAGGGCAATATAATATACAGTTTGGACAGTATAAAATGAATGGAAACCTATGTAATGTCTCCACTTTTCACAAAAACAAACAAGTGTGTGTGTGCATCCATGTGTGTGTGTGTGTGTGTGTGTGTGTGTGTGTGCACGTGTGTATGCAGCAGGGGTGTTCAGACCACCCTGAGGGACTGATGAAACATGTATAGGATTGAGTATAACACTCATTATATAACAGATGCACTACACTGTATAGTCCAAACTAGAAGAACAACACACATACACTTAGGATAAGACAACTATTGTATACAGAAGCAGCAAATCACTTTATACATTTATGAAGCAAGATATATTAACAGTAACATCTTCAGAGGGCTTGGCATCAGAACACACAAACAACTCAAGCTAAGGAAATTACTTTTGCTCTGGGATGCTAATGCTAATGTCTTGGCCTGTAAATGGCACTCTCTAATTTGATATCAAACTGCTGAAAAAAATGCTTTGATATTAAGGTCCTGATGCAGCACAAAAAATATAGAAAAGCACAATTTTGAGCATCCTGTTTTTCTTTTTACACTACTGTATGTTGTTTTACATTCATTCAGTAACAGCTACTCAATAGTATATTTTCAAACACACATTTTTTTATTCATATCAAAATGCTAATGCTAAGTTACATAGGCCTACTGTTTCTGCATATTTGTATTACAGTAAAATATGGCAAACATTTGTATCCTTTCTGACAACAGACTCTCCCGTGTTGCTATCCAGAGAGTATCATTCAGTAGTGCACAATTAAAAGAAGAGGGATGTTTATTGTGTGTGATTTGAGTTTTCTCATCCATAGTTGAGGATGTCACAGAATCCATGTCAGAGAAATCAGCAGACAAATGGACTTGTCAGGATATATTACATGCACTAAAGTTTTCAGGGCACTGTGATCTCGACACCAATATTAGGTGCTTAGTCTAGAATTACATTTTGTAATTGTAATTACAAGGTCGCATCATTTCATTAAATGTTTAAACACACGAATCTACAAATGATGCTGTCTGTCCCTGCATTTTCTTACCCAACAAATTAAACCCAATAGATAAAATCATGTTCCTTATTTATGCTTTATATTAATTACTGCATACACGATTTTTGATACAATAAATGACCAGGGTTAATATTTATGCTTCTATTATATTGATACTCATTCATTCATTTTCTTTTCGGCTTAGTCCCTTTATTAATCCGGGGTCGCCACAGCGGAATGAACCGCCAACTTATCCAGCATTTGTTTTACGCAGCGGATGCCCTTCCAGCCACAACCCATCTCTGGGAAATATATTGATACTGTGTATATGACTTTTTAATATTATAATAAACGGCCAGGTTTAATATTTATGCTTCTATATTAAATCGTATAGGATTTTTGATAACTACTACAATAATCTGCCGGGTGTAATATTTGTTATTTTCGATACATTTAGTCTAACGTAGAAACTAATTTAATTGATTGACAGCTAACAGTTTTTAAGTATTTCGATTTACTACACGTGCATAAAGGGTTTGCAACATTTTGTTCAAAACCTTCCTTTCAATTATTATTCACATCATGTACTCACTTGTACACACACTGAAAGCAAAGTCTAGACGTCTTCAAGTATCTGCAAAAGACACAAAAGGCGTTTAAAGTACATAAAAGATGTGTTGCGCTTAGACATGCAAACATTTGTGCACGGATGCGTGGCCTGCGGTTTAGTGCGCGAGCAGAGTTTACGAGGGACGTTTCCGTAAACACGGTAGTGATATCAGACGGGCGTATCGCCGCCGCTGCGCATGCGCACTGAGCTGGAGAATTGACATCGCGGAGCAGTACTGCAATATCCATCGATTCGCGACCGAAGATTATCCATCTGCATTCTCGCAAGACTGGTGCCACCTGTACATATTAATCCATAACAGCCGTGTCATTAAAGCAATCATGTCCATGGCAAGTGACTTTGGGAACCCTTTACGGAAATTTAAACTTGTTTTTTTAGGGGAGCAAAGCGGTGAGTATTTGGGTTTGCCACGACTGGGTTTAGACGAACCCATTAACCTTTCAGCACATGCATGAAGTGCTTTAGTATGTTGTCGAGCCTTGTGCTTGTGTTTGTTCGTGGTGTTATTTCAAGCGATGTTGTCTCTCCCGTCAAACAAGTCGGTTGCTTACGTTTAATTTTTGATTAGTCATGAAAATGTATAGCTATGCCGCGTCATTACACAATAGAACACCCATCTGTGAATATAATCGTTATTTCAACAACTCTGTTGTGATTGTCGCTTGCATTTGCCGGTGGAGGCAGTAGGTCTGGTAATATTATTGATCGCTCTTATTCTAGCGCATTGTAAATCACTCGAAACGAATGTTATATGTGAGGCTATTCAATCGAAAGAGATGAAAATAGCCTTATTTATATATACCTTTCTGTAAACATCCAGTGATTCAGTATGTCACGAAACAGAAAGGCGCAGAGGCTTTGCATTTCCCGTGTGTCTACTGGAGACACACCCAGGTTGGCAGTCAGTGTCTGTGGGATTCTTCAGCCGAGCAGAAATAAAAACCTCACGCATCTTTGCTTGAGCTTTCGTAAGATCAGTCCAGAAATGGCAATGGATATCGTGGTTTGTTCATTTTGCGGGATGATGGTCTTATGAGTGTCACTGTCGGTGTTTGTGAAGACGTGATCAGACGGGCATTTGAGATCATGTCTGTCATTTGGTGACTGGACATGCAAACGTGGAAAATAATAACACTGAACATGGCGTCACCTTAAAGTTCACGTGTACTGGAGATATATTTCGTCTGGAGTATGCATAAATTTGCTGTACATTAGTAATGCTTGTAATACAGTGGTTGTGTATTTAACATTCACTGTTTGTTTGTATAGAGAAAATGGAGAGCCAGTCAGTAAGAGGGCCCTTTATACAGTATATTAGTGCTATATTTGTAGTGCTATATTTGTGATTTTACTTATTCTTAATTAAATGTAAAACTATATTACCTAAATTACCGAATTGCTCCAACAACACACACCTTCATCCAAAAAAGAAATCATAAAATCATAAACTCATCGCAACTCAGATATGATCCGCTAAAAATAATTATTGCACAAAATAAATCATTTTCAAATAGTTTTAGTGCTTTCTTTATTTTGCGAAACACAAAACGAGACGTTAGAATGGCAGCTTTACTCTTTATCTTGATTTTTTTCCACATAATGACTAAAGAAATGAAGGCATACAGGTTTGGAGCAATATGGGAATGAGGAAGCGGTGACAGTTTAAGTGAACTGTCCCTTTTAAAGTCAGAAGACCACTTGTGTTCTGCTGTCCATGGTACTGAAGTTCACTGCTGGTCAGATTAGTATGATCTTGTTTCAAGACATCAGCAGAACAACCATCGTCCTTTCAGTGAAGCCGCAGAAGAATGGGACTATTATTTCCTCTCGTTCTATGAGCTCCAGCATAACTATCAGCTTTGTGGCAATTGATGATTTTAGTATCTCGCCTCAGCCTGACAAACAGGCCCGACCAGACCGACCTGAACAGAGCAGTCCTCTAGTGTTTGAAATGTGTCCTAAGAAATTTTGCTGTCACAGTGACTTCACGCACTGCTGCATTTTTCACATCATTAAATGACGGTGAACTCCAATGACATTCCCTGTGTGATGTGATCCCGTACGAAAACATGGTGCTTTATGAAGGACATAAGTTAAGATGGTGCTTTGTTTTGAGGATGTTTTGCAGAATGGTAGAGTAATTCAATTATTCATTCATTTTCCTTCAGTCCCTTTATTCATCAGGGGTTGCCACAGCGCAATGAACCGCCAACTTATCCAGTATATGTTTTACACAGCGAATGCCCTTCCGGCTGCAACCCAGTACTGGGAAAAGTAATGTTTAGGGTTGTGTCAGGACAAACAAGTCATTAGTAGGCCCACACGGAATCTGCGTGCGCAGAATTCAGCAGATTTCCGCAGATTTTTAGCCCATCAATGATTCTGTTTATTTACTGGTGTGTAAATTTACATTTATTCAGTTTTTAAATTAATTTCAGTAATAATATTGACTAATAGGGAACTATTCATATGATTTATTTGCAATACAGTTTGTAAATTAATCTTTTCTGTCTTTTAGTAGAGATTTTATATGAGAGACCTGCTTTGTTTACTAAATAAAGTGGATCTAATTGGATTTACATTGTAAGCATTAAATAATAGTTAAAAAGGTATTACTTTTTATTTCATATATTAAGGTTTTAGTTATGAGCCTCCAAAAATCATTCCGCATAAATCCACAGATTTTTAACAAAATTTTGCGCAGAAATGGCACAAAATGTCCGCAGATTCCGTCTGGCCCTAGTCATTAGTCACTTCAGTGCATGTGATTTCCTGTTTTTTGTTGGTTTATTTTACAGTTGGGAAGACATCGCTGATAACAAGGTTCATGTATGACAGTTTTGACAACACTTATCAGGTATAATATTGTATTTCAGTGCACAAGCTATATAGTTTTTCAGATATGATTGTTCATTCTTTAATCTCACTTTGAATCTTTTTACCATTACAGGCAACTATTGGCATTGACTTTTTATCAAAAACCATGTATCTGGAGGACCGAACTGTAAGAAGCCCTTAAACTAATGATATTCCACTGTAGTGTATTGTGTTTGATATACATTACATGTCTGCAATTATTTAAATGTCTTGTGTGTTTTTGCAGGTGAGGTTACAGCTGTGGGACACTGCAGGGCAGGAGCGTTTTAGGAGTCTTATCCCGAGCTACATTAGAGACTCCACAGTGGCTGTGGTGGTTTATGATATTACAAGTGAGCCACACACACACACACGCACACACACACACACACACACACACACACACACACATGCACACACACACACAATATAAAACCAACTGCTTTTATGTTTCCGTTGTGGAAATCTGCATTTAACAAAACGCCTCAAGGTTCCAAATAGAGTACGATTTTCCCTTCTCTTCCCCCAGATGTCAATTCATTCCAGCTAACCTCTAAATGGATTGATGATGTCAGAACAGAGAGGGGAAGTGATGTCATTATCATGCTGGTGGGCAATAAAACAGATCTAGAGGAAAAGAGGTGGAGTTATTATTAGTAATATTAACAGAATATTTTGCGTGTTTTCTTTAAGGTATACAATTAATTTGTACAAAATTGTAACACGTTATGATGGCATTTGCTCTGATAGGCAAATCACTATAGAGGAGGGGGAGCAGCGGGCCAAGGAGCTGAACGTGATGTTTATCGAAACTAGTGCAAAGACCGGCAGTAATGTTAAACAGGTGAGTCTAAGAGCGCTACATTGTCGGCTTGATGGCAAATGGACTTGATCCAATAGAGTAATTTAATCGAGCTCATGCCCTGAAACATGACACATGGAAAGCTCTAAAAAGATTTGATTTAGCCACTGAGCTGTTGCCCACAGGGCTTTAGCGTTACTCGGGGGAAAAAATCTTGGTCTGATTTTATTTTCACTCTGTTTGGTTTAACAGTTGTTTCGGCGGGTGGCCGCTGCTTTGCCTGGAATGGAGAGCTTGGATGATAATAACAAAGAAGGAAGTATCCTTTACTGCTTGATACTTCAAAGAGGTACTGTATGTGTTATTTTACAAGATGTGTCCGAACTTAATATGCAGAAAATAAGCCATTTTACAATAAGATTAAATTTGCCAGACCTTAGTTGAAATGAATTAACAATCCTCAGTATATGTGCAGTGTGTATCAGTATTAGTTTCAACATTTACAAATTCATTAAAATCTGCTTATACTATATATTCTTATACTTATACTATATATGCCGTCTTTCGGATGAGATGTTAAACCGAGGTCCTGACTCTTTGTGGTCGTTAAAAATCCCATGGCACTTCTCGTAAAGAGTAGGGGTGTAACCCCGGTGTCCTGGCCAAAGTCCCTCAATCGGTCCATACGATCATGGCCTTCCAATCATCCCCATCCACCGAATTGTCTCTGCACTACACCAATAGCTGGTGTGCGGTGAGCGCATTGGGCTGTTGTCCTGTGGCTGCCGTCGCATCATCCAAGTGGATGCTGCACACTGGTGGTGGTGTGGAGAGAACCCCCTCATGATTGTAAAGCACTTTAGGTATATGGCCATACACAATAAATGCGCTATATAAATACACATTACATTACATTACATTACATAGTAAAATCCCTAGTTGTCTGCATTAGTTCATGCATGAACAAACAATCAAAACAATTAGCAATAATTAAAATCCAGAAAAAATACATTGATTGGTAGTTTAATGTTATTAAACAGAAATTTAATTGATTTCTTTCAAGTATATGTGCTTTTATCAGAAATTGTTTCGTTTGGGAAGGTTTTACCTTTACTGTGTTATATTCTGAAATTGTAAAATGTTACTCCACTAGTACATTTTACAAAATATGTGGTTTCTTGTTATTTTGAACTGGAGAAATGGTCACCCTCTTAAAGACATGATTCATGATTGCAGTAAATATGATTCATCAACAAGCTGATTCTATTTAGTGAACCTGTTCATTCGGTTAGCAGATTACACAAACAATTCTTTTATGAATTAGATTCGTCCTATTGCATTTGTTCTCAAGTCAACAGCTCACTGATTCAAATGATCCAGTCAGAGTGAGCCTCTATTTAACAATTAACCTATCTAAATGATCTGATGAGCGAGGCTGTAGTTATTATTTCACTGATTCAAGTGATTTAGTCACAGTGAGTCTCCAGTTAATAGTTCACTCATTCAAATGATTCGGTCAGAGTGAGTCTCGAGTTAACAAATCACAGATTCAAATGAACCAGCCAGAGAGAGCCTCCAGTTGACAAATTGTCTCCTTCATACTGTATGATCTGGTCAGAGCGGGCCTGCAGTTAACAATTCACAGATTCAAATGATCTATTGGTTTGAGTCTCTAGTTAACAATTCCCTCATTCAAAAGAATTAGTCAGTGTGAGTCTCCAGTTAATAATTCACTCCTTCAGATTTTCTGGTCTGAATGTGTTTCCAGTTAACACTATATTCAGGGTTCAACACTAAGATTTTTTCTACTGTCCCCATTTGAACCAGTGGTTCAGATTTTTACTTGCCCTGCCAAAATTTTTCACTGGCCCCACTAAAAAAAGTTTATTGCAATTTTTTAGCCACATATTTTAAATAATGTGTCAAAAATAATTTCTAAAAATGTTAAGGAAAATGTGCAGGCATTTTATTTCAAAACAAAACCTGGCTGACTGAAAAATGACAGCAAAACATCACAAAACAGACATTTTCGTTAGCCTCATAATTTGATGTTGCCATCATGTTGTCTTCTTTTCGATGTGTTGGGTTTTACCAAGTTACAGAAAAACATAATGTGCTCACAACATCCAATCAGATAAGAGGAACCAAAAAAGCAATATGGTATTTACGACTTCACAGAGAAGGTAGCATTCAAATACTTGAAAGCTCAAACTATTTCTTGATTTTAAGACTATATATGCATGCAATTGACAAAGTCGCAGGCAAATTTAAATTTAGTGACAAGGCAGCACTGGCCTGATCGGGCCAGTAACGATTCTGTCTACTGTCCCGAGCATCTCTCACTCTGTCCCCAGGCCATCCTTATTGTTGAGCCCTGATATTGCTTCAAATGATCTTTTCAAAGTGTCTTCAGTGTCTTCAAATGATTCAATCAGAGCGAGTCTTCAGTTAATGACTCATAGATTCAAACTTTCTGATCAGAGTGAGTCTCTATTTAACAATTCAATGAATCGAATGATCCCGTTAATAGTTCTAATTAATAGTTTTTAATTTTTAGTTTTAATGGGATCAAATATTGATAAAGCTGTGCTTTATATATAATGATAATTTACTTGTTTCCTTAACACAACTCTCTCTCCCAGTGATTGACATCAAGCTGGACAAACAGCCGGATCCTCCGGCCACTGAAAGTGGGTGCTCCTGTTAGTAGAAAGTGGTTTGGACCTTCATTAACACCACACGCTTGTTCTGTTGCTTCCTATGGGTCCACGTCCAGTTGAACTTTATGATCGGATATAGGCTTTTTACATCTCTCTGAATGGGTCTAAAATTATACTCCTCAGTTGCAAGAACAAAAAAAGTCAACACTGTCTGTTCAATTGCCAAAATAATATCATAAGTAAATCAAAGTGACTAGCTTACAGATTCATATAAGACGGGAAGTGGCATGTGTACCATCCTCGGACAAAAAAAGAAACATTCAGAGTGAGTTATCGGTTGTTATGTTTTGTATTTTTGTACATTACAAAAAAAAAGCACTAAATGATGCCTTCACAAAAAATATGTTTAAGATTTGAGGCGGACGGCAGAGTAACTGTCTTTCGTCTATAGCATGCATGTGAGACAACTTTTAGAACCTGTCATGTCCTTTTGGTCCAAACACATCAATAGTAATGAAACGAAGAACTCTAAATTAATGATGAAACAAAAAAACGAGAAAAAAAAAAGAGAGAAATCTGTTTAAAGTCTTTAGTGTGGGTCTGTGTATGCAGTACATCCTACATGCTAATCCAGTACCGGCCTCCACCAGAGGTGTGTGTATTAACCCGGCTAACCTTTAAAGTGCCGCGGCACTGTTGCAAAGTACCAATGGGTTTTCCTGCTAGCTTCATGTATCCACTTAAGATCCGCCAGGCGGTACTGTATTGTATATAGTATTTATATTATTGTGAACATTCATCATTTAGTGGTGGTTTATGTTTACCTGTACAAACGTTTCTGTTTTCTTCTTGTTTTCAATATGACAAGGGCTTCACTTTTATTTTCTCGATCTCACCTGTAGCCATACACTGGTAGTATTACTTATGATTTGGGCATTTTGCTGTTGCCTTATACGGTTTTACTCATCCATTATTATTCCTGTTATAACCCTGCAGATATGTGGGTTGATTTAACATGTTTATCAATATATAATGATTGAGATCATTCGTTTGAGCAAGACGGACAGTTTTGAGGTGAGCCTTAGGAAACAACAGATTTTCATTTCAAATACATGCACTTTGTTCCGGGTTATGACAAGGAAATGTATGGTTCACCACATCCTGAAGTAAGGAAAGACAAATGATTGTCGTATCCACGTCATATATGCTGTGTAGTGAAGCTCTCGTAGTCTCCCGCACATGTCGAATGGATGTGTAGGTTAAGATTGAAAACGTCAGCTGTAAGCGAACACTTTCATCTCAGAGAATCCCAAAACACAAAGACCTTTTTATTAAAACAGCACTGAGAGAATGTACCCGCCTGAAGTCCACTTCTGCTTTTTATTGCAACAGTACGTTCAGAAAATGTGAGTTGTTTACAAACCTCTGGAGAAACATAGTATCTTTAATATTTAAAGTTTTCGTTTTTTGTTTTAGTTTTGAATTGTTTACATAAATGCACTGATTAACACCACTGATTGTATAGAGATTCATTTAGCATATATTAGGTATTTATAAAATATTTAACGTTAGTGCGAGTTTCTTTCTGGTGCCAATAATTCTATTAATTCAAAGAAAACTGGACATGAGGAATAACTGTGACTGAATTGTTTGGTATCGGAAGAGAGCCGCTGATATGCATTGCGAGGAGGTTTTGCATTGACAGGGCACGTTGTATGACATCTTTCACATTT
Source organism: Danio albolineatus (assembly GCA_903798035.1). NCBI lineage: Eukaryota > Metazoa > Chordata > Actinopteri > Cypriniformes > Danionidae > Danio > Danio albolineatus. Next base: position 10,148,712 of record CAIGQQ010035826.1, on the reverse strand, counting down.
CTCAAGCCTCTGTTTAGCCTTTGCTTTGTCATCCTTCACTTTTTTGTACACTAGTTGTGCCTTCTGTTATTGTGGCATCACAATGCAAAGCTTTCATTGTATGGCTACCTTGAGAACAAGTACGTTATTGAAAGGTGGTCACAGACCGGTTGGCCAGACAGCTGACGGATTTATGATGTTGATCAGTGATTAAATAGTCGTGTTCGCGCCATCTAGCCAGTTCACAGCGGTCTGAGTTGCAGAAGAGGAAGGTTGTGTACAAGAACAGGAAGTCGCCGCTGGTAGCGGGAAGGGATTGAATCTGTCAAAGTTGTTGCCATAGGGTTGTGTAGAGCAGTGTAGTTGGCTCTTTATTCACTCTGTAAGGACATTTATGAGCATGACATCTGTCTGAAAAAAAAATCAATAAAATTCATGTCTTAATACCACACTGTGTACTGTTTATATGTGATATGTGAGATTTATATGTGATATTGCTCTCTTGGTAATACATTCATTCATTCCTTTTCTTGTTGGTTTAGTCCCTTTATTAATCCGGGGTCGCCACAGCGGAATGAACCGCCAACTTATCCAGCATTTGTTTTACGCAACGGATGCCCTTCTAGCCGCAACCCATCTCTTGGAATCATCCATACACACTCATTCACACACATACACTACGGACAATTTAGCCTACCCAATTCACCTATATCACATGTCTTTGGACTTGTGTGGGTAACCGGAGCACCCGGAGGAAACCCACGCAACCACAGGGAGAACATGCAAACACACAAAAATAGCAACTGACACAGCCGAGGCTCGAACCAGCGACCTTCTTGCTGTGAGGCAAACGTGCTACTCACTACGCCACCGTGGCGCCCCTTGGTAATACAAAGAAATCCAATACATGTAAAGTTTCAGGTGTTAAAAAAGTCCTCAAATCGAAACACAACTGCTATGTGGAGCTGCGTCAAATGTTTATTAAGTAAACCTATCTCATAGAATTTACATTATTAAATCTGGCTTTGGGCGACACGGTGGCGCAGTAGGTAGTGCTGTCGCCTCACAGCAAGAAGGTCGCTGGTTTAAGCCTCGGCCGGGCCAGTTGGCATTTCTGTGTGGAGTTTGCATGTTCTCCCCGTGGTTGCGTGGGTTTCCTCCGGGTGCTCCGCTTTCCCCCACAGTCCAAAGATATGCAGTACAGGTGAATTGGGCAAGCTAAATTGGGTAAGCTAGCATAGTATCTATAACAAATATTTTTTTTTTTCTAACTGTTGACTAAAATTTATAATGAGGCCTTATTGTAAAGTTTACATAATGCTTGCAATTCTGTTTTTTAAAACAGTCACACTTTACAATTAGGTTCGTTTGTTAATGTTAATTAATGCATTTACTAACATGAACAAACTATGAACAATACATTTACTACAGTATTTGTTCATGTTAGTTAACGTTAGTTAAAGAAAATACAGTTGTTCATTGTTAGTTCATGTTAACTCACGGTGCATTAACTAATGTTAACAAGCACGAACTTGGATGTTTGTAATGCATAAATGTTCAATTATGATTAATAAATGCTGTACTAGTGTTCACGTACTAGTGTTACTAACATGATTAGTTCATGTTAGTAAATGCATTAACTAATGAACCTTATTATAAAGAAATGAACTTTTTTTTGTTAAACTGTTAAAAGTAAAAAAATGAAGGCAATTGCTTAAATCAATATTGTAATAATACAACATCATGGTAAAAGCTTCAGCAATTAATTGCAAAAAGAATATTTGGGGCTGTACTTTCAAGTAGCAAATACTATTTGATAAAAATAATGTTAACAATTTGGGCAATACAAGGTACTGTACACACACAAGCTAAAACATGCCATGAAAAAGTGTTTTGGTTGTTGATTTGATATAAATTAGAGCTGGAGCCAGGCCCGGATTAAGAATTCAGAGGGCCCTGGGCACAATGTCTTGTAGGGCCCTCTACCTGGCCGTACCCCTAAGATTAATATAATATATTTTTAAATAAAATTAATCATTAATCTATTGCCCACATTTTTAAAATAAATGATATTTAGTACATATATTTGTAGTCTACAAAGATTTAACTTATTTTTAAAGCATTTAAAGCACACTTTGAAAAGAAATACTAATAAAACTGGTGAGAATTAATGGATTTTAATATACTTGCTAAAGTCCATTGAAGCAGTACTTAAAATGAATATTTAAGGGTATTTTTAATGTACAATTTCTAAAAACTTACAATGCATATGATTTGGATATAACACCTCTCCAATCCAGTTCTATGAAACTGAGTCTTCCATAATACACACCATAATAATTAATGATTCCTACTTGTTTTCCTCGTGACGAAGAGTAGGCAAAATCTGATATATTGTGGGGGAAAAAGAAGAACGTGGTCATTAGACGCTGGATTCGAACCGGTTTCATGATTGATCGTGTCAAAACATTGCAAATTTTTTTTTACAAACGATAAAATTTCAACACAATTGTATATATTATTTTATTTCTCTTGATTTTTGCTCTTTTAAACTTTTTAATTAAATATTTTCCCTAACATTTACATTTGGCCTACTGATTTTTGGATTGTTATCACAATTTATTTTGTTAGATTTGGCTTTAGTGCTGACTAAACTAACGTATATGCACACGAGCAAATATGATTCTGTATAAATTAACTCATGATCATTTTAAAAACTTACGATGTAAGCCTCTCAGGGTGCTCTGGTTTCCCCCACAAGTCCACAGTATAGGTGTAAGACGCTATAGGTGAATTGGGAAAGCTAAATTGTCAAGGTGTGTGTGCGAATGCATACAATGCATATGATTTGGATATAACACCCCAGCCAACATTCTACCATGGGGCCCATGTGGGCCCCATATGGGCTGAAAATATGGGCCCTATATGGTTTTGTCCATGGGTTCCATGTGGGCCCCATCTTAATTAGCCCATATAAATCTCATATGGGGCCTGACTGGGTCTTATGTGGGGCCCAAATGGGCAACTCGTATAGGACCCACATTGGTCCCACTCATAACCCAGTTAACAATCCAAGGTGGGGCCAAGATAGGGCCCAAGTGGGGAACCCATGTATAAACCATCTTGGCCCCATATTGGCCCCACCTTGAATTGTTAACTGGGTTATGAGTGGGACCTATGTGGGTCTTATACGAGTTAAATAAATGATTAATTGATAAAAGCAACATAAATATATTAGGGAATTGTCAGTTTTCTGCTTGAATATTCCACTGTTCATTCATCTACAAAATTACAAAACATGAAAGACACAATTAAAAAACAAATTATCAGAAATTAAAACAAAGTAGTTCAGTATATCAAATACTTTATTATAATTCAGACATTTTTAATAAAACTTCATGTTTTTGTAGTGCTAAACACCAAACATTACCAATTTATTTTAAAATAGGGTGCAACAACCCAACAGCTGGTTTTACATAAACTTATGTAACACTTAATAAATCAGTCTAATAAACAAAAACAATAAACAGTTAAGAAATGAAAACGTTGTCATTACATATTTCAAAACCATCAGAAACGTATTAATTTTTGCTACACAGACATTTTTTATAAACAGCTAAAATAAGAAAAAAAATCAATACAAATGGAGCTTTTTAAATTCAAGTTGTCTGAAAAGTAATTATTAAACTTTAAATGGAGAGTCACAAGTTTTTATTAGTATTATTATTGTTAACAACATTGTTTGAGTTTTAGAGATTAATTTAAGTCTTTTAGGTTTACAGCAGGAGAGCCAAAGCCATGGAGGGCCACAGTCCAACAGATTTTAGTTTCAATCCTCCAACACACATACGATCTAGTTTTCAAATAAGCCCGAATGGCATCATTAGCTGGATGAGGTACTTTTAATTAGGTTTGGAGCTAAATTCTGTAGGGCTGTGGCCCTCCAGGATCAGAGTTTGACATCCTTGGTTTAAATCAATAGAATAGATATAATAGTTTTAAATTTAGAGCGAACCGACCCTTCTAAAAACTCAATGACAACATTAAACATAAAAACTCCATTGTTACAGTACTTGGTCTCAACACAATTTGTATAGATGGACACAAAATTGATCACAGTCTTGAAGACTGCTGTGACCTGATTGCTCTTTCTGCCCATTCTTTCTGCAGTCTTCTTTAATCCACCTATAGAAACAAAAGTTTACACATATAATCATTTGACATGTCCATCTACATACTTTGGTTACATTTTATTTAATAGTGTCCTTGTCACAGAATAGGTACATTTAAGTACTCAGTAATATGAATTAACAATACTTGCTATAGGGTTAAAAGGTTAGTTCGCCCCAAAATAAAAACTCATTTACTCACCCTCATGTTTTGCCAAACCCTTAAAACACAACTGAAGATATTTTTTTTATAAAATCTGAGAGATTTTGGTCCCTCCACTGGAATGAATTTCTTTTGGGTTTGTACTGACAGAAGGCAAAGTGTATGACCGTTTTCATTTTGGGGTAAAGAATTCCTTTAGGGTCTGGATCAGGAATTGATTTACATTAGTTGCATAAATCAAAGCACAGGTTATTTCTACAATAATAAGTACATGTAAAATGTAACATGAACACTAAAATAGAGTGTTACTCATATTTGTTAATATTTACTCCTGTGTAAAAGAGAAATCCTTTCCAGCTCTAACTGCATATGATTGGCTTCTGTCTTTCACGTGATAAATGAACGATCTAACCGAGGATTCGAGAGATGAACGGATAAAATAATTTTCCGGCTCTGACTGCATATGATCGGCTTCTGTCTTTCATGTGATGAACGAGTCAACCCCGATAGTGGCCTCGAAAAGTGAACTAATCTCCTCCACCTCTAAATGTGCGCACGCGCGAATGAACGAATCACTCCGGCTCGTCGTTCACGAGTCACATAAAAGATTCATTTAAAATGAATGAATCATTCAAGAACTACCCGTCAATAGTTCAAAAGCAGCATTTGTCCGCTTTTAGGCGCAAGTTATGTCGGATACATTAAACACACTATGAAAATGGCGGCTAGACGGCCACAAAATGCATTATAAAAGAATAAAAAACAACAACTGAGAATCCTAATTCATCGATGAGGCAATACCCAAAACTACACCTTTCACGCTACATCTTCAACAAAAATAGCATGATTTAAGCCTTACAAACTCCGACGCGGCTAGAAAATAATCGTCATAAAGGCTAAAGTGTTTAAAAGGTACTTTAACCTGTCAAAACGATGTTACCAATACTTGAAAGCGTGAATAATAATATTTTTTAGAAAACATGCCTTTTACCTGATTATTTTTGTTCCGACTCGTCCTGTGTGAACCGTTAAAAGTAGACTCCGGCCCGTGCTGCAGCTCCACTGTGCCAGTGTATCCCTGCGCCAGTGCGGGAATGCCTTTTATTTGAACAATTACATTTATACAATTATAAATATAAATATACGGTTATTTTCATTCAAGATCAATGACAGATAATATAATTATAATATAATTATATTATAGTATGTAAAAAATATCCAAACTAATATTTGAAGGCAACAGGACTACTTCGAGCGGAAGGTGCGTTGATTTCAGAGTAGGTCCCATGAGAACGATTTAAATCTAGAGTTTAAAAAAATAAGTTTTTATGATTGTCCCTGTTGTGCATTAAAAGAAAAAAATACATTTTGATAGGCGGGGCAACATTGTATTAATACTTAACAAATTTTCATTTAAAAAGTAGGGTGATATCTTATCAAATAAATTTTTTTTTTTTTTTTTAATTTTGCTGCTTTTTTTAACTTAAGAATAAATATTAGTAAAATCAAATAATTTCGAGCTGGGCACTTCTGGTAAATTTGACATAAATGTGACTATTAACCAAACGTTTAAAGGTGTAAAGATGTATTTTAAGTTTGTGAAATATTTTTTGACCACATCACAAAGGTCCTATATTTTTATAGACTGGAACCCACAATGTGAAACACACTGAACCCTCATAAACTGCCTATTTTCAGCCCCTGCTCGAGCAGGGAAACAGATCTATATAAAGGTCCCCATAAATTTCTAATTTTTAGCCCATGCCCACATAGATCCCATAAACGTCCCATATGTTCAAACCTATATGGGACCCACATTGTGAAACTCACATGGGACCCACATAAATTTCCCATTTATAGCCCATGCCCACCTAGATCCCATAAGGGTCCCATATGTTCAAACCTATATGGGACCCACATTGTGAAACTCACATGGGACCCACATAAATTGCCCATTTTTAGCCCATGCCCACATGGAACCCATGCTGCCCATATATAACCCATATGGGGCCCACATATCAATGTTGGCTGGGACCTCCAATCCAGTTCTATGAATCTGAGTCTTCCATAATACACACACTTATTAATGATTCCTACTTGTTTTCCTCGTGACGAAGAGTAGGCAGAATCTGATATATAGTGGGAGAAAAAGAAGAACGTGTTCTGGATTCGAACCAGTTTCATGATCGATCGTGTCAAAACATATTGCCATACGCTTCACGAGCTACGCCACTCACGCTGCTGTCAGTTTGCACTTTAGTTATGTTGTCTCTGTCAATGAAACAGTGATTGGTGGGAATCTCTCAATTAGCTTATTCCAACGAGGTGCGCTATTTGCTGTTAATCTAAATAGAAACTCCAAAATTGACTTTTTTTTCGCCTTTCGCAAGGGCTCCAGGTGTGCACGGACCCCTGGACCTGTGCCCATAATGCCCATTGGTTAATCCGGCCCTGGCTGGAACGTTCTGGAATATCTCAAATATTTATTCAACATTGCAAATGCTACATTAATGCCTAATCCACATCAAGTGCATTACTTACAGGGCACAGATACTGGGATTCCCCTCGGTATGGAAACCGTACTCCTCAGGAGAGACAGGTGACTAAAAGTAGATGCTCACATGATTGAGAAATCGTTTCTTGCCCAACTGTGGACTTTCCAAACTGTACCGCACCAATGAGCAGAAATGCGGACAAATGAGGGCCAGGTATTTTTGACCAACCTGTACAGTGTTTAAACTGTAAATTGAAATTCAATGTCACCACTTAACAGAGAAGGACTAAAGGTCTTGTGAATCGATGGACCCTGGAGGCCAAGACCACAAGAGCCTTTTATCCAGCGGTCACACATAAGCCATGTCAATCACAGCAAATAAAAGGAACGCAGCATACAGATTACAACTCTCTCTAGTCCTCATCGCCAGCATCTGTTGTGAGTACCATGTAAATCTTTTTTACTTTGTTTCAAATTAGACAACAAATCAATGTGTCCAGTTATCTCTAAAGGTTTCTTGATAGCTGATAGAGTTTAATTATTTAGTTTAGGGGTCTGTGATGCTTGAGGGTCTGCAGCAGTACTGTTGATTACTCTTTGAATGTAAGAAAAAGGGTAAAATCTGAAAACAATATTATATATTCTCAACATAAATGAGTACATCCTATTTTGAAAATAAACATTTTTATCATTTCTCAGTGAATATACAGTAGGTAATACGTGTTGGTGCATTTGGTGCAAAACAGATTTATTAAACGGATATATTTATTAAAATAATATTTTAGTCACCAGACTATCTTTAGTAAAAGAAAGATAATACATTTTAATCCATGCGAAATATTGCACTTTTTTTTTACAAACGATAAAATTTCAACACAGTTGTATATATTATTTTGTTTCTCTTGATTTTTGCTCTTTTAAACTTTTTAATTTAATATTTTCCCTAACATTTACATTTGGCCTACTGATTTTTGGATTGTTATCACAATTTATTTTGTTAGATTTGGCTTTAGTGCTGACTAAACTAACGTATATGCACACGAGCAAATATGATTCTGTATAAATTAACTCATGATCATTTTAAAAACGTACAATGTAAGCCTCGCAGGGTGCTCTGGTTTCCCCCACAAGTCCAAAGACTTACAGTATAGGTGGAAGACGCTATAGGTGAATTAGGTAAGCTAAATTGTCAAGGTGTGTGTGTGTGTGTGAGAATGAGAGTGTATGGGTGTTTCCCAGTGATGGGTTGCAGCTGGAAGAGCATCCGCTGCGTAAAACAAATGCAGGATAAGTTGGCGGTTCATTCCGCTGTGGCGACCCCGAAATTAATAAAGGAAACTAAACCGAAAAGAAAATGAATGAATGCAAGCCTCATCTCATTGTAATACTCGCATAGATTATGTAAATACATATTTGTATTTGCATGGACTGAAAATAAATGTAAATGAAAATAATTATTGAGCATTTAAACTAAGCATGCAGCTTTTTTTGTATATGAAAATGTGTCCTGTTTGTTGGTTTATTTACTGTATATTTTTCTTTAGCAATAAATAATTGGCTATTGCACATTTTTGCCATGGTTTGCAGACAACAATTATTACACTATAACAATAGCTTACTGTAAATCTTGCCAGGTATTTTCGAATTTGATGCCACTGTAAAATACTCGTAAGGATCACATAGTGATGTTTTAAAACACTCATTTTCTCATTTTAATTCTTTATACTAACCCTTAAACCACTTTGATTTTACCCATTTGTCAGCAAAATGCTTTAATCATTTAAAATAAAGTCAGTTTGAGCACGATAGACAGGGTAGAATAAGTGTTGTTTCATATTTAGATGGTAAATATGTTTGTTTTGCTAAATGGCAATGGAACATTATTTCACACATATTTAATTTCACTAAAGTTAATTATAGTCACTATTGTATTTAATATGATAAATCTATCTACACAAAATCTAATTTGATGAAGTCTCCAAAATAGGACGTCTCATTGTTATGATCCCAATAAAAAATGCAACCATTTTATATAATACAGTGCATAACATAAGGAGCCCTTTTTAGTAATCCAATAAGCTGAAGACCCCTGATTTGTATTATTATTAACATCAATGATAAAACAACTGAATTCATTTTATATAACACATCAATAAATGTTTAGTGCTTATTAAATATCATAGTCAGAAATTGAGGGTGATTGTAGTTGTGCTCTATAGCAGGACTCCTCCAGTACTCTGAGAAGAAGCATGTCAAAGGTGGACAGTTTTGGAGAGTCTGACCTGCGCTCACAGCTTCGAGCATGTCGCACTGAGATCGCGATGGCAATTCATGACCCTTTCCCACTGCTGTATGGACTGGCAGATCACAACGTCATCTCCGAACAGATCCTGAGGGTGAACATTTACTGAACCTACAAAAACACTATTTCTGGTCAACGTGCATAAAATCCCTGCTGAAAATAAAACAAACATATTTTATAATTTTAGCATACAATTTATAATGGTTTTAATTAGTGCTGGGAAAAGATTAATTGTGATTAATCGCATCCAAAATATATATTTTTGACATATTATGTATGTGATACCTACCCATACATAGAATTAAAACAATATAAATAAAAACAATATTTACATTTATTTATAATTTGTATCATATACATATATATTTTATATTTAAATCTAAATAAACACATTGTCAAATATATGCCTGCATGTGTGTATTTATATATACCTACAGTAGTAAATATACACTGTACACACACACATATATCACGTCAAAACAAACTTTTATTTTGGAATAATATATAAATATTGGTTTAAATGGAAACTATACTATAACTATAATGGTCCTTGGGATCTCTGTACTGGTATCTTTTTGCCTTCTATTGGTGGGATGTTAAAACCAATAAATAAAACAATTGAGTATGTCCAAAAATACATTAGAAGCCACTTACATATACACTCACTGGCCACTTTATTAGGTACACCTGACTAACTGTTCGTAAACGCAAATTTCTAATCACTCAATCCCATGGCAGCAACTCAATGCATTTAGGCATGTAGACAGGGTCAAGACAATCTGCTGCAGTTCAAACTGAGCATCAGAATAGGGAAGAAAGGTGATTTAAGTGACTTTGAATGTGGCATGGCTGTTCGTGCCAGACGGGAGGGTCTGAGTATTTCAAAAACTGCTGATCTACTGGGATTTTCACGCACAACCATCTCTAGGGTTTACAGAGAATTGTCCGAATGGTGGATGGGTTACAGCAGCCGAAGACCACACCGGTTGCCACTCCTGTCAGCTAAGAACAGGAAACTGAGGCTACAATTTGCACAGGCTCACCAAAATTGGACAAAAGAAGATTGGAATAACGTTGCCTGGTCTGATGAGTCTTGATTTCTGCTGCGACATTCGGATGGTAGGGTCTAAATTTGGGTGTCAATGCATGAAATCCATCCTGCCTTGCATCAACGGTTCAGGCTGGTAGTGGTGGTGTAATGGTGTGGGGGATATTTTCTTGGCACACTCTGGGCCCATTAGTATCAATTGAGCATCATGTCAAAGCCACAGCCTACTTCAGTATTGTTGCTGATCATGTCCATCCCTTTCTGACCACAGTGTACTCATCTTCTGAGCAGGATAACATGCCATGTCATAAAGCACGAATCATCTCAGACTGGTTTCTACATGACAATGAGTTCACAGTACTCAAATGGCCTCCACAGTCACCAGATCTCAATCCAATAGGGTTCCTTTGGGATGTGGTGGAACAGAAGATTCACATCATGGATGTGCAGCAAACAAATCTGCAGCAACTGCCTGATGCTACCATGTCAATATGGACCAAAATCTCTGAGGAGTATCCACAAAGGATTAAGGCAGTTCTGAAGGCAAAAGGGCGTCCAACCTGATACTAGGTGTACCTAATAAAGTGTATATACTGGCTTCAATGGTTCAAATTGGATGTTTTTAATTATATTTGTAGTGGAGACTATTAGAACTAGTTATTTGCAAATAGTTATGAAGATAAAATACTGTATAAAAAATACAAGGTTCCACACAATTGACACATGTTGTCATAACACAAATCGATTAAGTTAACATAACTAATAAAAGCTGATTGAACATGAAACACGTAAGTTGTCTCAAAAAAATGTCAAGAATTGTGTTGTTTCAGCTCATTTTAAATAAGTAGTTTGAACAAGCAGCAAAAATCATTTTTTGAGTGTAGTTAGGTTTAGGTATTGGGTAAGAAATGTAAAATAAGATCATGCAGAATATGCAATATGTAATATAACTTGTAGAAATACTAATTAACAGCCAAATTCTTAAAAACAGACAGGCAGTAAGACACTAGTTAATAGTGAGAATTGGTATGCTTAAACTAAAGTGTTACCGTTTGGTTTTTAGCAGGAAAAAGTAATTATATGTTCATTTTTAGTTTGTCATAGTTTGTTGTAATTTAAGGAATTGGGAATTAGTTCCTTAAATGTGAAAACAGCGAACCAATGATATTATTAACTGTCACTTTAGGAAACTTTAGAGCAAAAGAAAAAGGACGGGATCCACAAAGCCATCTACTCACTGCTCACTTTGCTGCTGGACCAGGACACTACGATCCTTCAGGCCTTCTGGAGGAATCTCTGCAAAGAATACAACAAGGAGTGTTACCCCAAACTGGAAACCGTGTTTTTGAACCTTCCCAAAGGTACAGTGCAAAGGTCTGGCAAGCAAACAGTGTGGGGGTTGGATGATGAGCAGGGTTTAAGTGATGCTAATCTGATTTGTCAGGGTTAAAGCAGGCGGTCAGACACACTGGGAACCCCAAGCTTGAGCTGCAGGCCCGCATTCAGTCTGGCAAGAAGAGAGGGGTGTCTGAAAAACAGCTGACCCACCGGACACATCACCACCACAGCAAGAAATCCTTAACATCCAGCGCTGGTATATAGACTCCCGATAATACACCTTGATTGTTTTTACTCTTAACTTGTGACAGAGTTTAAACTTAATTTGAACTTGAATCATGAAATGCTACAGTGCCAATTGTATTAGGTGTGATTCATAAGGTCAAAACTGTTTTTGGTAAAATAGCTGATTCTTGTATCAGGGGGAGGTCAAGCCAACCTCTCTCCGATCCCCAGGGCTGTGTGATGATTGTGTATTGATGGTTGATTGTTGTGGGGAAATTCCAAATTGACCCAAAACAGATGATTTCAATTGGCCCACTGAAGCTAAGAAGTTCTTGGTCAGTAGCTGGATGGGAGGAAGACCAAGTGGAAAAACAAGGTTGCTGCCTGAAGAGCTGTTAATAAGGCCAGCAGGGGCTTCTCAAACTGCAGTCTGTGGGGGTCCTAATGCCCCAGTATAGTGAAAGGGACTTTATACTGTTCAGTGAGCACCATCTTTCAGATGAGACCTCTTTCTGTGGTCATTAAAACCCCTGTCTCCTGGCCAAATTTCTCCACAGGCCTCTGTCAGTCATAGCCTCCTAATCATAATTGGCTCTTCTCTCCACCAATAAGCTGGTGTGTGTGTGGTGTGTGTGTGTGGTCTGGTGCAGAATGGCTGCTGTCCTGTACACCAACATCCAAAACCTCCAATGTCCCCTAACATCTGTAAAGTGCCTTAAGTACCCAGAAAAGCACAATATAAATGTATGGAATAATAATTTTAATAATAATAATAATAATAATAATAATAATGGGCGCCACGGTGGCATAGTGAGTAGCACGTTCGTCTCACAGCAAGAAGGTCGCTGGTTCGAGCCTCGGCTGGGTCAGTTGGCATTTCTGTGTGGAGTTTGCATGTTCTGCCCGTGGTCGCGTGGGTTTCCTCCGGGTGCTCCGGTTTCCCCCACAAGTCCAAAGACATGTGGTACAGGTGAATTGGCTAAGACTAAATTGTTCGTAGTGTATGAGTGTGTATGGATGTGTTTCCCAGAGATGGGTTGCAGCTGGAAGGGCATCCGCTGCGTAAAACAAACCTGTATATAATGTTCATAGTACATCCATCTGTAGATAACATCATACTTTTTCTGTAACTGCACCTTATAATTTATACCTGTATTCTGCACTTGCTGCTATTGCACTTCTGGTTAGACCTAAACTGCATGTTGTTGCTTTGTACTTGTACATGTGTAATGACAATAAAGTTTAATCTAATCTAATCGAATTATTATTATTATATATGATTATATATATATATATATATATATATATATATATATATATATATATGATTTATTATATATGTATTAGCCCAGGGTGTGTGTGTATACAGTACAGTTGAACACCAACTTATTAGCCTTTCTGTACAATTTGTAGTTTTTTTTTTAAATATATCTCAAGTGACAATTAACAAAGCGAGGTATTTTCTCACTATTTTATACTAGTTTTCTTTAAAGGGGATTTTATTTATTTTTGTTTAGCTGTAGTAAACATTTTTTTTATTATTTAAATATTGCTGAGGTCAATATTATTAGGCCCTTTAAGCTTTTTTTTTAAACGATTACAGAATAAATGTATAGTTGTGTTATAACTATCCTAATAAATCTTCTTAGTTAACACTGAATATCTTGCAAATGACCAACATCCCCCCACCCCAAAAGCTGTCACTCTGGAAAGAATACCCTTGAAATAACTTAGGACAGTGTGTAAATCCTTCCAACATCACTTTAAAATGCAGTAAATCGGAAAAAGAAACATACATCAGATTGAATGGACATGGTGAACGAACACTTCTGGTCACAAAACAAAACCGTCACAATGCCTCAATATCTTTTCTGCTCTAGGAAGCAAAGGCAAACTGATGAAGAAGACAGATGGAGCAGCACATTCTCAGGTCTCAGTGGGAAATGGTAATAACCAGACTTCTGTATAACCTGAGTCATTAAGATGAGAATCTATTATAGCAGATGATCAAGATTGTATATGAATAAACACAGGAGTCCAAGCAGTGTCCACCTCAGTCCAGAGGGCCGTGACAGTATCTGCAGGTGATCTTCCCGATGGCTGCGGCACAGTGGAGGAGATTCTCATCCAGCAGGTCATTGAGTCTGGTAAGCTGAACACACTAATACACCACTGACACACTGAGATGAACGCCTCTAATGAACTAATGCTTCAGCTCTTTGTGTGTGTGTGTGTGTTTTGAAATAGTATAAGCTCGTGTAAACACTTTTGGCTGCACAGATGTCTCAGCAGTCTCTCTCTCCTGCAGGAGGAGCCAAAAAATGCATCAAGGTCGGAGGAGAATTCTACTCTTCTGGCAAACTGGACGAGACAGCTGGAGCACAGCAGACGCAGATTGCACACACCTCCAGTCACCAGCAGAGAGAGCCAAGCAGCAGAGGCATGACTGTAGGTGATCCAGACTCACTCGAAACATTTACATGCACTGATAGCTTAGTTTATTGAAATAAATAACCAGTTATCCCAGTTTACAAAGCAACATGCAATGCAAATGACCTTATAATAACCTTGCTGACAAGAAAAACTTTAGAAAGGTTTGACATTTAGTCATTTAGCAGACGCTTTCGTCCAGGAGGCATTCAGCGATTTAACAAGAAGAGGCAATACGCACAAGAAGTGCTAATTATATTAAGGAACTGTTATTGCTCAGAGAATAAAGTGAATAAAGTAAGTTTTTTTAGAGAGAAGAGTGTTTATGAAGGTGGTTTAGTTATTTTACTTTCAAGAGTTCACACTCCTCAAGCCCAGGGCTCCCTCCCATTCGTAGAGCGAGAGGGGAGCTTGAGCTTAGGTAGCTCTCAAATTTCCCCCTGTAGCAGCTAAGGGAAACACCCGAGGAGGAAGGGAGTTAGACCAGAGCCTGAATTATTTAATCTGTTATTAATTATGCATATATTTGGATGGTGGGAGGAAACCGGAGAGCCCGGGGGAAACCCACGCGGACACGGGGAGAATATACAAACTCCGCACAGAAACACCCACCAGCCTGGCGAGGACCAGGCTGGCAGTGTTCTTGCTGTGGGGCGACAGTGCTAGCCACTGAGCCGCCGTGCCGCCCGATGTAAGAAAAGAAGGAGAAGGGGGAGGAAAAAAGGGTTTTCTTCCATACGAAGATAGCTTTGGACTGGAACTGTGGTTATTTATAGTAGAAGGGGAATCATATGATTGGGAGATCGTGATTAGATAATGTACGGCCAGCCGTGGTAAATCATAAGCACGTGATCCTCTCGAAATTAGTTTGTAAACAAACTTCACTTTAAAAAGTCAGTAAACCCGTTGCCTTGAAAGTAACAAGTTGCTTTTACTTTAAAAAAGTCAGTAAAGTCATTGACTTAACCTTTATAATTATGCGCATATAACACTGTAAAAAATATTAGTTGACTTTACATAAAAAGTGAGTAAACCCGTTGCTTTTAAAATGATTACTTGATTTTACCAAAGACAATAGAATACACAAGACGTGTCACTTGTATAGTTAAGAATGGGGAAAAGTGTTACGGCCAATATGGTGAATGAAGCCCCTCCTACTTGTACAGGAGCCAATAATCAATCGATATAGACTGACGTTTCTCGGAGAGATACTCGAACAAGATGTATGCTTTCGCGACAGTTTTTTGTGGTTGCTCCCTCTCTCCTCCTTAATAAGGTGTCTCTCCGGCCCAATCTACGGAAGTCCTAAGAGGCCATGCATTAAAATATTTTTTCTCTTTTGTTATGTTGTGATCACGACTAAGTTATCTCGTGATCTCGACATAACAACTTGTTTTCTCGTGAACTCGACATAACAAAAAGTTGTTTTCTCGTGATCACGGCTTATTTTTCTCGTGATCTCGACATAACAAAAAGTTGTCATGTCGTGATCACGACTTTTTTTATTTTTTTTATTTATGTATTTATTATTTATTATTATTATTATATTATTATTATTATTATTATTATTATTATTAATAATAATAATAATAATAATAATAATAATAATAACAATAATAACAATAATAATAATAATAATATCTGGCCAATGTCTGGCTAGGGAGAGAATAGCCTAGCTGTATTAGATTGGCCTGCTGATTAGCCGCCGGGCTCTGAGCATGCTCTCCCCCCTCATTGGGCGTTCGATCATGCTTACCACTCCACAGTGGTCAAAGACCATACAAATCTCAGCGAATACTTGGTTAACAGACATAAGAAATATATCCAGATAAAGCTTGAAATCTGTACTTTTAAATGGATCAAGTACATTTGAAAACAAAAGTTTTTTTGGTTTTGTAATCTGTATGGAACCAACACGAGGTACAGTCCGCCCTGTCACATGACAGCAACTACTCAAATGGCCACAAACTCGTAAACAAAGAGTCGCTGTCGTTTCTGGAGGAGATTCACCATCAAGACCAAGTTGTGGATTACTTCAGAAGAGCAGCGCGATCTGACGAAGTATTATCCAGAGAATGATAATGTGTAGAACAGCCATAAAGGAGAGCGGTGTCGTGATCTTGTTCCTTTAGAGTGCGCATGAACACGGGCAACCTGAAAAATTGCCTGTTTTGTTTGATTAGAACATCTAGAAAGTAAACTTATGAGACAACTGTTGTTTAAATTTATTGGTGATTCCAAATATGGAATGTACTCATAAGCTTGACAAACAGGTTTGGAGAATTTTTATATTTCCCCATTCAGACAGAATACCCAAGCATACGGCCCGAGAGGTTTTTCAAAGATGGCCACTGAGTGAAATGACTTGCTTTAAAGGGACTTTGACTTTACTTAAAAAAGTAAGCGTGTTGCCTTAATTTCTTTAAGTAAATAAACTATTTGCATAATTATATAAATGAACTTATATCAACTTAGTCATCTGTCCCAAGTTACAACGGGTTTACTCACTTTTTAAAATCAAGTCAACTTGTCGCTTTTGAGGCAATGGGCTTACTTTAAAATAAAGTAAACAATTCCTTTTACATTGTGGTTCGTTTACCTAATAATTTAAGGCAACAAGTTCACTCTCTTTTTAAAGTAAAGTCAACTAATCGCTTTTTACAATGTGCATTGATCCAGTCAATGTAATGTAAAACCAATAAATCCCATGCAATAAGACTCACGATGTACTAGAAACCATTCAAATATTCTGCTTTTAATGGTTCAGATTTGATGGTTTTAATAATGGCCATACTACGAGAGAAAATGGATAACATGTCAACTTAAGTGAAATGATTACATAGGCCTACAGTATGTTGTTGCAGTGTTAACCTAAATGACATTTGCTGTTTGTTCAAACTGCTTATTTTAAATGAGCTGAAACAACACAATTCTTGAGGTTTTTTTGGGGGTGGGGGGGTGTGGGACAACTTAATTGTTTTACGTTTAATCAACTTAAATTTTTAAATTTGTAAAAAAAAAAGTTAACTTCTTTTATGTTGTCCCAACTCAAAACGATCCTGTGGAACCCAGCTTTTTTTTTTTTTACAGTGTCATGTTGATGTGTTCAGGTAGAGCACAATGATGACGAGTGTGCGGTGTGTAAGGACGGCGGCGAGCTCATCTGCTGTGATGGGTGTCCTCGTGCCTTTCACCTCTCCTGTCTGGTGCCTCCCCTCACTTCCATACCCAGGTACAGAGTATTCATGTGGGACCACCAGAACCTAGAGCTGACCTACAGTACAACTGTGCTCTATTTCATATACAGTATGAGACCTAGTGCCCTTCCAAATGCAACCCTTCACTGGGAAACACCCATACACTCTCATTCACACACATACATTACGGTCAATTTAGCTTACCCAATTCACCTAAACCACATGTCTTTGAGCTGTTGAGGTTATATATTAAAAATATTTATACAATGATGGCCATGTTATTTTACATTTGATTGTTCAATTTCTGTACTTTAATACTGTTCGACTCCCTAGAAAATCTTAAAGCACTATTTACTTTTTTATTTTTGCATCTTTCCAAATAGAGATATTCAAATCATCTGGTTAAATTATATTCATTTATTCATTTTAGTCTGGGGTCGCCACAGCCGAATGAACCGCCAACTTATCCAGCATATGTTTTACACAACGGATGCCCTTCCAACCCATCACTGGAAAACTTCCATACATACTCATTCACACACATACACTATGGACAATTTAGCTTACCCAATTCACCTATAGAACATTCTTTGGACTTGTGGGGGAAACCGGAGCACCTGGAGGAAACCCACGCGAACATGCAAACTCCACACATAGATGCCAAATGACTCAGCCGAGGCTCAAACCAGCAACCTTCTTGCTGCGAGGCAATCATGCTACTGACTATGCCACCGTAACAGCAAATTAAATTCATATTGCATAAAATATATTGCAACAAAACAAAATATCGCAATGTCAGATTATTCTAATATCGTGCAGTCCTAGCGTGAAATAATACAGAATTTCTGCATAGTATGTCTGATTGTATGAATTCATCCTTGATATTTTACATCATGATGATTGTTAGTTTTAAATTGTTAAATTTAAAAATCGTAGTGTTAAAACACTAAAATGGGTTATTTTTACAGCTTTAAGTGATTTTGCAATAACATAATTTTAGTGGGACTTCATACTTTTACACCATATACAGTACAGAATGAGGTGTGGAGCCAGAAACCACTAGGGGGCCTCAGCAAACTTCCAAAACTAGTTTAAAAAATATTATATCATATATTATTATAAACAATTATTAGAATCATTATAATAAAAAGAGAAAAGTTGTTAGAATATAAGGATGATGGAAAATTATCTGTTATATTACTGATATAATTATAATATAAAAAATAATGATTTATTAATTTTCCTTCAGATTAGTCCCTTATTTATCAGGGGTCTCCACAGCGGAATGAACCGCAAACTTATCCAGCATTTGTTTTACCCAGTCAATGCCCTTCCAGCTACATAAAAAAATAAACATTTATTCATTCATTCATTTTCTTTTCGGCTTAGTCCCTTTATTATTCTGGTGTCCCCACAGCAGAATGAACTGCCAACTTATCCAGCATTCGTTTTACCCAGTCGATGCCCTTCCAGCTACATAAAAAATAAACATTTATTATAAAATCAATACTGTTGTATCAAAATAATAAAAATAAACGCAGCAATTTAGTATTAAGAACTTACTGACTTTTTATTATTATTAGTGTTGTTTCTGGGGGGTTTCCAGTGTCTTTTTGTTTAAAAAGTAAAACAACAACAACAACAACAACAACAACAACAACAACAACAACAACAAAAAAAACACTGTTTTTTGACCAGTAGGTCCATGATGAAATCAAAATGCCCAGCTGATATATGAACATTTTCTGCATGCCTTTTTTATTTCAGGGGTACATGGCGCTGTCAGCTTTGCCAAAGCAACAGAGTGAAAGACAGGATGTACACACAGATGCAGGTAAGAATGACAAAATAAATCTGTTGGAAAGTTGCTATATTTTTGTGTGGTATCCATACAGATCTTGAAGCAAGGCCATGATGAATGTCAGCATAATCAAAGCTAAATGTTCTTCAATATAATAGTAATGTATGCCCTTTTATGTACTTTTCCTTTGGCCAGGCAATGAATGTGCAAGAAAAAACTGATGGCCTGTAATGACTAATTATCAGTAGTTACGGCAGTACCTTAATAATATAGTACCTCTGCCCTTCTTACAGCCTCCAGCAACAGAAACAAGCTCTGGCTCTGCTGTGGATTTCTCCTTCTTCTCCTCTCTGTCCTCTACTTCACTCTCCACAGTCTCAGCGGGCACCAGTGCTCAGTCCATGGGCCTCCAGGTAACACGACCATCTGAATCACAGTGCCAAAAATATCTGCTAAGAGTTACATATTATGTGATTTACAAGTTTATTTCATGTATAATAAGGTTATGAATTGCAGTATGGGACTTTGATCTCTGCTCTGTGAAAACATGTTGAAAATTCAACTGCGCATTATAACAAAGTTACTTTTATCGATATTTTATTAGTTTGAAACAATACATTGTGTATGTAATAAAATATATAGAGTTAAGTCTGTAAGATAACAGAAAGATACTGGCGGTTTATTACCGGGTGTTTAGTACTGTAATTTACAACACCAACCTGGACAATATATGACTTTAAACTATTAAAAATGTCAAGTTTCCAAATTTATCAACATTGAAAATTGTTATAGGAAAGATCAAGGCCTCATAATGCAAAACATGAATCACAAAATACAGAAAACTATTTACTTACACATATTTTTGCACTGCATTTGATCACCCTACTGTTGTTATTATTATAATTATTACACTACATGGTTCATGGATCGCTAAGACCAAAAATTATGGAAAAAATATGATCAAATGCCAACTATCGTGTTTTTTATATTCATTTTTCAAATAATCAGTTAGCTTGTCCATGTTTAATCAAACTTGGGATGAAGCAAACCAGCATTTGTAGAGTGTATTACATCTGAATAAAGTTGTGCTCACATTTAGCATTGCTCTAGGAATTTGAGCATGAAGGAATCAGGAATTTTGCTTGAGAATTGTTCCTCATTCTGATTTCGCTAGTGTTTAATCTGGTCATCTTCCAACTCAAATCACTTTCAGAATATTTTTTTCTGTATTTTTTTTTGTATAGCTAGTATTCTTAACATTATAATATTGCGTATTAAAAATAATAATTATCATTCTAAGTAGCTTTACCGTTTTCTTGGGGTACAAAAAAATGTTTACATTGTTTACATATTTTTATCAAATCATTTACATAAAAAAATAATCAATATAGAGTCAAACTTACTACTGTATTCCTATAGAAACGTAGGCGTCACGGTGGCGCAGTGAGTAGCACGATCGCCTCATAGCAAGAAGGACGCTGATTCGAGCCTCAACTGGGTCAGCTGACATTTCTGTGTAGAGTTTGCATGTTCTCCCCCTGTTCGTGTTGGTTTCCTCCGGGTGCTCTGGTTTCCCCCACAGTCCAAAGACATGCGCTATAGGTGAATTGGGTAAACAAAAACTGTCTGTAGTGTATGTGTGTGGATGAGTGTGTATGGGTATTTCCCAGTGATGGGTTGCAGTTAGAAGGGCATCCGTTGCGTAAAACATTTGCTAGATTAGTTGGTGGTTCATTCCGCTGTGTTGACCCCAGATTGATATAGGGACTAAGCTGAAAAGAAAATGCTTGAATGAATGAATGAATGTAGAAATGTATTACTTTATGTATTTTAGTGGATGCCAATATATTCATTGCATCTATTTTTCCTTATAATCTTCCTTAAGATATTTGTTTTTTGTGCACAGAGGAAGGCTTTTAAGCTGAAGCGTATTGGCATTTATATTATTTTATTGAAATGTTCTCCTTTATTACAATACATTACTATATTTGCATTTAATCTATGAACCGTATATAGTGGTTGAGTGCTATAAAACTTCCATTACTAACAGTGTTGCTTAAAGTAAAGCTTATTTTATTGTTTTAGTTATAAAACATCATTAAAGGGTCCCTTTAAAAAATAAAAATGTTCTTATGCTGGTTCAAAACCTTTATGAGTGTCTGAATTCTGCTGAAAAGTAAAGATGCTATTTTGAATAAAACTGAAATCTGTGTTAGACTTCAGATGTTGAAAGAGTTGGGATCCGGATGGCGTGTGGCATCTGCTATCTCAGCCGAGGAGAGCTGATCACCTGCCCTCAGTGCCTGCAGACTTATCACGTCCTCTGCAACTTCCCAAAGTACTGATCGTACCGTACTGCCATTAAGAATACAATAACTGTAAGTTCTATCATGCTATGAAGCTCACACACACTCTCTCTCTTTCAATTTTTGTCTATTAAGTGGAAGGACAAGATGTAGAAATTGCTCTAGGTCTTGGGGCCCTGAAAGTGACAATTCATCTAGGAGTCTTCAGGTATCCCAAACACACTTAAACAACACTTTTTGCCCTCCTGACCTCACAAATGTCCTTACTCTTTGTATATTTCCATAGTTGAGTCAACATATGAGTGATCAGGGCTTAACGCCATCAGAGCAGCTGCTCAACAGAGACGAGATGGACTCAGTGATGGGGGAGGTGAGTGCTTGTTTTTTAACACTTCACCAATAAATTCATATTTGCAAACAGTGGAAACATTTGGGGTGCGTTTCCCAAAACTATCATTAGACAACTAACATGCCAAATGTTGTCATTTCATAAACGATGTATTGCACAATGGTAGTAACCGCGAGTTATGTATTTATATGGGAAATGAACTCCTGCATGACTGACCTGACAGTTTATTTGTGTTGATGAATGCAGAGCTCTATAGATGGGATCCTGCAGTGGGCTTTCCACAATATTTCACGTCCTCTTTCTGAGACCCAAGGCTATTTCCAGTGATTGAAGTTCACGGATTCATCTCTGTTGTGCCTCAGATGTCAGTATCAAGTTCCTTCTCAGTTTTAGATGGACTGTCTTTAAGAACAGAAAACCTTTATCATTTGAAGAAAATGAACGTGGTGGTTTATCCATTTCTTTATTCAGAGTTACATTTGTTTTATTTTTGTACAGTCTAGATCTCAAAAGGTTTTTGCTACTATGTGTTTGCTAGTTATTTTGTGGACTGCTGAACTAATTTTCACGCTAAAATTAAACAAATAATGTTCAGTTTTATGATTCCTTTTGTGTCCGACATTATAATGTTAGCAAAATTTGAGTTTGAATTCAAGTACACTACCTGACAAAAGTCTTGTCGTCGATCCAAGTTTTAGGAACAACAAATAATTACTTGACTTCTAGTTAATTATTTCATATCAGAAGTGGCTAATATGAAAGGCAAAGGCCTGTAGATTATGCTTATTTTTACCTAAATAAAATATGATCATGCCTTGATTTTTAATTATTTAATGAGGACAGTAAGGTCTGACTTTGCTTAAACAAAGGTCTCGTTACTTAACAGAAATAATGTACAGTATAGAATAAAAAGTCATGGTGTAGTAGAAAAAGAATAAATATTGTGTATGACTTCCATGAGCTTGGAGGACTGCATCCACTCACCTCTGCAATGACTCATTAATGACTCAACTTATTAATGAAATAATCTGGAATGGAAAAGAAAGCACTCTTGCAGGACTCCCAGAGTTCATCAAGATTCTTTGGATTCATCTTCAGTGCCTCTTTCTTCATCTTACCCCAGACATGCTCAATAATGTTGTGGTAAATGGGCTGGCAATGCTGGAGCACCATGACCTTCAGGAACTTTGTGTTGGAGGCTGAAAATATGAGAAAGTGTGCTATCCTGCTGAAGAATTTGCCCTTTCCTGTGGTTTGTAGTGTAATGGGCAGCACAAATGTTCTGATACCTCAGGCTGTTGATGTTGTCATCCACTCTGCAGATTTCTCGCACACCCCCATACTGAATGTAAACTCAAACCATGATTTTTCCTTCACCAAACTTGACTGATTTCTGTGAGAATCTTGGGTCCATGCGAGTTTCAATAGGTCTTCTGCAGTATTGTGATGATTGGGGTGCAGTTCAACAGATGATTCATTTGAAAAATCTACCTTCTGCCACTTTTACAAATGATCAACTAGAAGTCAAGTTATTATTTGTTGCTCTCACAACTGGGATCAACGACAAGACTTCTGTCAGGAAGTGCATATGTGGGTAAACAATCCAAAAAATATTTAATACTTTACCACGATTTGCTGAAGACACCCATTAAATTCAGTGTAATATAAGATTATATACAAAAAAGTCAGACATTTTTTGAACAAAAATAATTTGATGATATATTAAAAGAGTCTATTAAATACAGCTGCATTGGTAAAGTGTCTTTAAAGACTAAATTATTTCTTGTGCAATTTGTATTGTTTCCCAAATATTTCCCAAGTGATGTTCCACAGACCAAGGACATTTTTTTACAATGTTCCCTATTATGTTTTTCTTCTGGAAAATGCTTGTTTTTATTCATCACGAAAAAGACTAAAGAAAAGAGTTATTAGAAATAAGTTATTACAACTGTTTTGTTTATAAATTTATTCCTCTCTCTGTTAAACAGCACTTGGGAAAAATATAATTTCTCAGGAGGGCTAATAATTTTATCTTCAGCTGTATAATACAGACTTTATTCTGCCATATAAAGTGCTTGGTGCCTGGATACTTTTTCATTAGCAGAGGTTCTGGAAAGAAAAAAATCTGTTGTTTTTTTACATGAAAAGTATTATATGTGTGTATTTTGTATTGTAAGCCATCAACCAAACTATCTAGCTATAACATGAATCACAAAATTACATATTTTGATTTAAAGCTAGGAAAAAGTCTCATCTGAGTGGATTGAGCTACAGATTTATTTTGGTGCACTTGCTCACACTTATTGATTGAATTTTTTTGAACAGCTTTAAACATGATATAGTATTTCTGTACAAATTAAGCTATTAAACATAGTTGTTTGTAAAATAACTTGAATTAATGCAATAAAAAAGGTTCAACATAAGCATATAAAATAGACTAACAACCTCTGACCTTTTAGAAGCTTTCTCATTCATTCATTCATTTTTTTTCGGCTTAGTCCTTTGATTAATTAGGGGTTGTCACAGACCCCAAAGGCCATATTGAATTTCACACAAATACACATAGAGGTATATGACATATGACATAAAAGTTCATATTTGGATTCAACTTGCCATCTATGTTCAAATATATTAGATAAATACATATATATTTATATGTTCATATACAGTAGTGTTCATAGACAGCCATATATGAACACATGCATACAAATATAGATAATGTATTTCAGCATTCAATTCAATTCACCTTTATTTCTATAGCACTTTTACAGTATAGATTGTGCCAAAGCAGCTTCACATAGAAGGTTATAGTAAATTGAAACAGTGTCAGTTTTCAGTGTTGGAGTTCAGTTTAGTTCAGTTCAGTGTGGTTTAATATTTATAAATTATAATTATATATTATAATATTTGCATATGTGCACAGTTACTTATTTGTAATACCAATGTTTGTAATGCCAATTCCTGTGTGTGTGCGTGTGTGTGTGTGTGTGATATAAACTGACATTTTTGCTATATGTTGACATATATGACATATATAAAATCATTTTATATATAAAATCCAAATATAAACCAAATGTACTGTGTTATGTAGACAATTTGCATCTATTTCCATATATCAGATTTCTATAAGAGGTTATAATCGTGACAATGGCTTGCCAAAGGTCCTATTTTTAAACTCTCAACCTTCAAATGCATTTAGTACAGTTACTGCCTTCTGTCTTTTTTTTTCAAATGTGGAACAATTGGCTTCAGCAGTGCAGTTCTATGAACAAACATTGTACTTCTATCCCTCATGGCTGTGTTTTCATTCCTTTCATTAAAAACCCTGACTAACATCTATAGTGGGGTCCTTGGCCTAAAAAAGTGTGGAATATTCGGTTTTAGGTAATAATGGAAACCAGATTTTGCTGAAATCTGTAATGTAGCCTATTGTTCTGGGATGTTAACAATTAAATCATTAAAAACAAGAGGCATTTTCTAGATGTAAAAAGTGATTCGTTGAAAAAAGTGAGTAAACTGATTGCCTTCAAATCATTAAGTAAATGAACTATGTTCATAACTCTAAATAAATCAAGTTAAGCCAACTTAACAGTTATAAGTTACAACAGAAACACTTCATTTCATACTTGACGTATTTATTTTAAGGCAATGAGTTTACTCACTTTCTAAAGTAATCACTTTTTTTACAGTGTATGTGCATACAGTATTTATGAAAGTAAAGTCAAGTCAACTGACAACTGACTGACTTTTTAACTGACTTTTTAAAAGTAAAATCAACTTGTAATTTTTAGGCAATTGGTTTACGTTTACTCACAATTTTAAGTAATCTTTTTTACGGTGTACTGTACACTGTAAAAAATGACTTATTTTCCTTTATGTTGTCCCAACACAAATCAATTAAGTTAACTTAATAGGTTTTACAAATTTAAGTGGACTGAAAAAAAAAAAAATTAAGTTGTCCCAAAAAACCCTTAAGCGTTGTGTTGTTTCAACTCATTTTAAAATAGTTTAAACAAGCAGCAAAAGTTGTTTTGTGTAATTTTCTCATTTCTAATTTTGTTTTCAGACATTTTTCCTTTTTAAAAAAGCAATATAATCTGCCAATGGGCTAAGTAAAATAATCTTGTTTTCGGTTTGAATTTCAAAAATATATATATATATATATGTTCAGACTGCTTATTTAAAATGAGCTGAATCAACACAGGGTTTTTGGGGGGGTTGTTTTTGGACAACTTAGTTGTTTTACGTTCAATCTACTTACATGTGTTAAAACATTAAGTTAACTTTATTCCTTCATGTTGCTGCAACACAAATCAATTGTGTGGATGCCTGCATTTGTCACAGTGTTACAATTTTTTGTTAAAATTTTAACCTTCCCCATTGGCAGATTATTTCCCTTGTTTTACAGAAAACTCACTTAATTTAGATGTATTATTATTAAAAACAAATATTTGTTACTTGCAATATTTTGAAAATTTACAGTATACAAATTACAAAATACAGTATACAAAAATACTAAATTAAAACTTTCACAGAGACATTTTTGAGTGTTTTTGCAGCACACTCTCAGAAATAAAGGTACAAAAGCTATTACAGGGGTGGCACCTTTTCAAAAGGTATATTTTTTGTACTTGACAGCTGCACATTAGTACCTTTAAGGTTCACTTTTATACCTTTAAGGTGCTATGAGGTACAGATTGGTACTTTTTAGGTATTACTGTAATATGCACCTTTAAGGATCTGTTAGGAACAAGAAAGTAGCTTTTAAAAACATACCACACCAGTGATAGATTTTGCATCTTTATTTCTGAGAGTGACTGTAAAATGCAAGCCCACACAAACAGCTTAGAAAGGGCTATTCAATTTTTGGATGTATTATTTCTAAAAACTAAACAACATTTGTTTCTTTTCTAGAAAATGTATCTTGATTTGATGGTTTTTAGATATTTGAACTAGAAACAAAACAAAAACAAAAACTCAAAGTATTTTTGTCAAACACTGATGAAGGGATTTCTATTTCTACCCAGTAAACACGGAAAGCATGTTTTTTGATTAAAGATGCATTAATTCATCACTCTCTTTTATATGTGTGTATATGTGTGGGACCCAGGTATTGCTAACATTATGGGGACCATGGGGACCAATGATTTCCATAAGTGTAGTTACAGTATTTTTTTAACTTGTGGGAACATTTTGTTTAGTCCCTATGAAGAAACCATCTCATGAATATTGCACATATAAAACAATATATACCATTACAGTCCCATAAAACATGGAAACCAGTGTGTGTGTGTGTGTATGTGTGTATATAAGTGGCCCCCCTGAGCGGGCCTTCTGCGCTCTTTTGACATATCCCGTGGAATGCATGGTCCAGAGCCAGCAGCACTGTCAGTTTTTCTTTTTGGCCTCCTCTGGAGACAAAAGAGAGTGGGAAAGAGAGAGAGAGAGAGAGGAAGAGCGAAAGAGCACTTGGAATGTTAATGAGAAGCATGTGGGACTCCTGGAAATATGCAGTTGTTAATGTCAAAGCATAATGTATGTCAGCACAAAGCAAACCTTCTTGTTTGCTTTCTTAAGTATTCATAAGAAAACAACAAAGTGATCCGTGCAGTGGGAATTTATGCAAAGTCCCTTTATGGAGGTTTTGGTGCACCTCCACCTTTAAAGTGTGTGTGGGTGCAGACGGTGTTGTGACAGGCCGAGGGCCAGACGCTGCTGCTGGAATGTTGCAGGGTTGCTATGGATGCCTGTTTTCTAAGGCCCAACAAATAAGGAGCGGGGAATGTATTACGGCGGACCCTAAATCTCAGTAGAGCGTGAAGGAAAATGTTTTTATATGAGAAGACATTTGGCAGTACAGACAGCATGCATCAAGGAGACAGACTGCAGGATACACTGAAAGCTGGTTCTGGTTTATCTCCTGCGGTGCCAAGATGCTTCAGGTTTATGATGTGTTAGTCTAGGTGTTCAGGAGGGATTTTATATCTCAAAGACATTCTACATCCGTCGTGCTATGTTCTTGATTTGTAAAGTCTGAATCTGGTGCCAAATGGAGATTAAAGGGCACATATTTGACCCCTTTTTTATATTTAATATAAGTCTTTTGTGTCAGCAGAATTTGTCTGTAAAGTTTCAGCTCAAAATACCCATTAGATTATTAATTATAGCTGTCTAAAGTCTTAATATTGTAGCTCTAAACAGCTTTTCACTGTTTTTGGTACTGGACCTTTAAGGATAGTCCTCCCCGCCCTCCCCGTTCCCACGTGCCCGTCAGCCTGCCTCAATCTCCGCCTTCGGCTGCGTCAGACATACAGACGCAACAGGAACAGATGTAAAGGAAGCAGATCTTACTACGTTTGTGAAAAAATACAACAGTAAGAACTTTACCAATGACTGTTTGATGTGTTTGTTGAGGAGTTGCAACAATGAGTCACACACAATGTAGTTACAAAGTTCGTTCACGCACGCACACACACACACACACACACACACATACACACAGATAGACAGACAGCACGCACGTTGAGCTTTGCACTGCTTTTGCAAGCAAATGTGAAAGGATACAGGTTGATCTCCACTGCTGTATGGATATCTGTTATGTTAATGTACAAAATAAACCTGATTTAATGTCAACAAACCGAGATTGAATTTTTAAAACTTTTTGCTGACACACGGCTGTGGTGATGAAGTAAAGCTGAAGTAAATCGCTGTAGTTCATTACAAACATGCACTGTTAAACTTGTGCAACTCACTCCTGATCACATTTGATATGATTATACGTGTTACTACGGAGACATGTTAATACGCAGCTGTCAATCAATTCGGTGGGTGGGGGGACCGCACTCCTACGTAAAGTTGCGGTCGGTCTCAAAACCGCTCCAATTGGTCCACCGTTTTTAAGCTGTTAAATTGAAAAAAAATAAGGACTGGGTGTGTTTATATCACCCCAAAATGACCGTCTATACACTATACCTACACATATTTCTGTCCAAACAGCTTAAAAAGCTGATTTTTAAAAAATAGGTGCCCTTTAAAAAAATTGTACATTTAGTTTGCAAATGAACCTGGACTGTGTTCTTTCATAGCTGCCAGCTAAAAGACACGTGCAGATTATTTAAACTGAAAATAATAACAGGAATATTTGGGGACAGGTAATATCTGATCTGAAATTTTAAAAAATGTGTAACAATTTACAATAAGATTGTATTAGTTAATGCATTTGGTAACACTTTACAATAACAGTATAAAAATAATGAAATAATTAAAATGTAAACTAAACATTACTTTATTATGAATTAATGATGAGCTAATCATGAACTAACTATGACATGATTCACAATGAGTTCTTGTGTGAACATGGCTACCATAATTACTTGTTAGTACATGTTGTTAATTAATGTATTAATTAATATTTAAGTTAACTAAATGTAACCAACATGAGTTGTCAATGTATAATGATGTCGTGACTTTACTTGAAGGAGCACATCACCATTAAATCATCCTTAACTACTCATCAACTCCTTTGTTTAAACTGTTTGTGTTGATGTTGACAGAACACTTTTCAATTGCTATTCGGTGTAATCGTACTAGACGTTGATGAGTAGTTATGAATGGGTTAATGATGAGAAAAGTCACGATATTATTATACATTAACATTTCATGAGTTCATGATGGTTAAATGAAGGATAAACTAATGTGGGAGATAATACATTAATTAACATCTGCACTAACAATTCACACACGAACTCATGTGACTCCAGTTAAAGTTAGTTCATGATTTGTGCATGCATTAATTCAGCATAACTTCATAACAATGTAATGTTTAATGTACATATAAACACATCATTGTTCATGTACTGTTATTGTAAAGTGTTACAATGCATTTACTAACATGAACAAGCAATAAACAATATATTTATTACAGTATTTTGTCACCTCAGAATTATAAGGTTATATCTGACACTTTTGTCAAAATTGAGTTATTGACATATTCTTATTAATTGACACCTTATTTACATTATGAGATGTTTTTTTAGAAGTTGTTTACATTTTAAGACTTTTTATTTAAAAAACAAATGTTACACACATTCTGTTTGCTATGGGCTGCAAAAAACTTTGAAGCTCAATATCTCAAAATCCTTCAGAACGCAGATAGAACCTTATAATTCCATGGTGACAATTTTTGTTGACGTTTCTCAATGGAAATGGAAATGTTAGTTCATGTTAACTGGCAGTGCATTAACTAATGTTAACAAGCATGAATTTTAATTTCAATAACGCATTAGTAAATGTTAAACTATGATTAATAAATGCTGGTCACGTTCATACTTAGTTCAAAAATACATTAACTAATATTAATAACTGACAAAACCTTATTGTAAAGTGTGACCATGAAAATGCCAGAATCAATTGCAATGTTATGGACGTGATGCCTGCAGTAAAAACGTTCACTATGAATACAGTATATTGAAACATATGTTTATATTTTCCCCCCAAAAAAACTAACCACAGAGGGGGATCATAGAATATCATTCTCGAAATGTATTTATATGTTAAATGAGGGAAATTTACGTGTGAATTGAAGTCATTTCATTCTCAATTAAACTGCACAATGAAACAAAAGACACAATAATCAAAAAGATAAGGGTTGGCTCTATGTAGAACAAAATAATTTATTTTATTTAATGATACATTTTTGCATTTAAGAGGAAAAAGCTTTGTTAAGCATGTGACATCTTTACATTGCAGATGTGAAAGATGTCAAATTGGCACTTGTGTCAAAGGTTTGAAAACATTCATAGAGACGTTTTTGGGTATTTTTCAGTATCACTAAGGTACAAAATCTGTCACTGGGGCAGTACCTTATCAGAAGGTATGTTTTTGTACTTGACAGCTGCACATTAGTACCTTTAAGGTTCACTTTTGTACCTTTAAGGTGCTATGAGGTACAGATTTGTACCTTTTAGGTATTAATATGCACCTCTTAGGAACAAAAAAGTACCTTTTGAAAAGATACCGCACCAGTGACAGATTTTGCATCTTTATTTCCGAGCATGTACTGTAAAATTCAAGTCCACAGAAATAACTAAGAAAAGGTTATTTGAACCAAAACTCTTTTTTTTTTTTCATGGAAAGGTTGACATTTGCATGGAATTGCACAGTGTGTGACCAATAGCCTCTTTACTATTACATAATAAGGCTACGGGACAGTAGTCGTCAAACGTTTCGTAACCAACACTGAAGGTCACAATTTGAATCTGGCTTCCTGAAATGTGAGGCCAAAACATATTTATTGCCCTCTGGATGTTGCCTGCAGCATAGGTTATAAACTCAATGCATTCTCAATGTACACAATGGGAGCTTTAAAAAAAAAATCCAATTATACTTTAACCTGTAAGCGTTCCAGTTTACTACCCATGGTACACCAAGTGCTTAGTTATAGCAATGCTAATGGGTTAAACAACATACAAATGCAATCTCCGCACCTTTCAAAGACAATTCACCTTTTTGAAATCATAATAACTCACCTACACCTACAATTTCTTTTTGGTTGCTCAAACTACTTATTTAAAATGAGCTGAATCAACACAGTTCTTGAGATTTTGTTGGGTCAACTTAACTTGTTTATGTTCAATTCAGTTACATTTGTTAAAAGTGTTAACCTTATGGATTTTTGCTGGGTCAACGTGAATGAATTGTGTGGAACCCTGCGTTTTTACAGTGTATGAGATGCACTGCATACATCTTGCGCGAGTCTTTAAATAATTTATATTATTTTAGTTCATGAAGATGTATGATAAACATTTGGTATTAGTTGATTATTTGATGCTATTACTATGAGATGTGACATGACAGCTCCTGTGAGTGATATAGTCACCATTGAGTTCATTTGGGTGGATATAATTTTCCATAAAAACATTTTTTTTCTTACCGACAAAATAAGTTTGCTGTAAACTGTACTCAGTGTATGACCTAATCATTATTTAGTATCTAAATGGTGTTTTATATACACTAATTAGCAAATGCTATTGGTTCGTTTTTATTATTCAGAAAAAACATATTTAACAAAATGGTGTCATGTTGTTAATATTTGTGTGAATTTAGGTGTCTTGAAAATACAAATTTACACACTACTGTTACTAAAAATCTTCATCATTTGTTTCTTTTTTAAATTGTAGTTTCATTAAAAGATAAAAAGTAAAACTAAAAATGAGTGAGCATTTTTGGAATATTTGGGTTCATTTTTCTGCAGTGAAGTTTATAAACTAATTTCGAGAGGAGCACGTGATATGATTAAGCACACCTGGCTGCTCATCTGTAATCAGTAATAATCCAATCAGAGCGATCCAAGTTTACTATAAACGGATCATTTTTCCCTACTGCTCTATCTTCGTTTTGGAAGAATCGCCCCTTCCACCCCATCTCCTCCTTCTTTCCTCCATTTTCTAAGGGGGAGCTTTCGAGACCTACCTGATCTCGGATCCCCTTATATGCTTATTGACTGGGCGGAAGTCTTGGGCTCAAGTATCTCCGAGCTCAGGGTTCTCTCCCGGGACAGCATGCCAAACCTGCTATAAACACTAAGCATTTCTAAGTGTGAACTCTTGAATTGAGGTGTGGTGTACATCTTGTAGTCTTTTTAAAGTCAATGGGCACAGCCTAATAAATGTACGTCTGCATTTATTTCAAACCACACAAATATTTTTAGTATACCATTTCTAAAGTTGTGCATTTTGGGCAAAAAAAAGTAAAAAATTCAAAAAAAAAATTCAAAATGTCATCCATACAAATTTACGTTTCATAAGGGAACCTGTACACCATCGCATTTTTTTCAGCACTGAGCATTCTGCGTTTTTTAAAATCTCAGACATTTGAAGAAGTGTTTTTATAACATCGCTCGCAGTTCGGCAGTGCAAAAACACGTACCCTTAATGTTATGTGGCATGTACTGAAAATTACTGAAACATAATTTTGTTTTGATCAAATATTGAATTTTCTATTTCTTTATTTATATTTTTTACCCAAATGCTCAGTTTTAGAATCGGCATATAAAAAATGAAATGATTAGAGTATGAATGTAGGTCGCTGGCTCGAGTTCCGGCTGGGTCAGTTGGCATTTCTGTATGGAGTTTGTTTGTTTTACCTGTGTTCATGTGGGTTTCCTCCAGGTGCTCCGGTTTCCCCCACAGTTCAAACACATGCGCTATAGGTGAATAGGATGAACTAAAAGTGGCCGTAGTGTATGAGTGTGAATGTGAGAGTGTATGGGTGTTTCCCAGTAGTGGCTTGCGGCTGGAAGGGTATGCAATGCGTAAAACATATGCTTGATGATTTGGCGGGTCTTTCCGCTGTGGCGACCAGGGGTGGAGAAACGCGAAGACCGTGAGGGGAGTTGTAAACAAAAATAAGGAAGGGGAAAGACTTGCAGGGGGAGTCTTTAAAAAGATACACAAATTTTCAATTGAGAGATTCACAACAGGATTGTTTGGGTTCCAACTCAAACTCATCATCATTCAGCTTTGTAACCCTGAAACAGCTTCCTTGATGTGCATATGTGCATTCCAGGATCAGCCACTTGAAAACAGGGCATGACCTCAAACTTCAAAAAAGTTTTCACACAGATTGCTCAAGCCTCTCTGATTCACCCAGGATGGCCTCTTCCCATTCATAATTAATACTGCAGTGCAGCACAGCTTTGCACACATCTTCCAGCTGTAAAGATAATTATTGGCAGATTCAAGGCACGGCAGCACGGAAAACCCAAACTGCTCCAAATAAAAGCGAAGCGCTGCAGCTCCTGGACCTCCATTTGCTGGAACAACTCCTCAAATAACGTCAAGTCGTTCACCTGTTTCGAATTTGCTCGAAAGCCCTGTCTGTTGCATTCTGAAAGTGAACATTAGTTTCAACACACAACAATAATCCCAGTTTGAACTGGCTTCTATCTCATCTTCGAACAAATCTTGAGCAAGCCAACACGGTGGAATGTCAATTGACCCATAAAAGGTTAAGAGGCACGTATTCAGCATACCTTCAAGGGAATGGTACCACAATAATGCAAAAACAAACAGCGTATTATCAGGAACCGCATGCTTGTCATTTCTCCACATACTTGTAATGTGTTTGTTTCAGATAAGACGTGAGTTGGGATACTGACTGTCTGTTAGTTGCTCTTAGACTAACAATTTGGCGCTCTTCTAACAGAGCGATGAACTATTTTCCTATTTGCTTTTGAGCTGTTTTCATAAGTCAGTGTCTTGGCGTGTTTTCATTACAGTTCAAGAGAATGATTTGACACTAGTGATTTGTGGTAATCTCTGAAAGGCGCAGATGTTATTATGGTCTTTTTTTTAAGTAGATGTTTTGTTAGCCTTCTCTCTCTCTCTGTGAGTTTCCTGCGATATGCTGTTGGTCATGCCCTTCACATTCCTCCCATAATTCCCACGCTTTTTGCTCACCAAACACACTATTACTCAAAACACATACTTGTGCCAGCCTTTACTAAACATTTGCATTGTCATTTGAGCGCACTGATGTTTCGAACAGCTCCTGTTATTATAAAGAACATCAAGAGAACCACCCTAAAACATATGATGAAAACTGAAGGAATGTCTCATGCAAAAACGAAAGTCAAACTTACTCTTCTTCATGTCATTCTAAACTTGTTTCACTACTTTTGAGTGGAACAAAAACCGAAAAATATTGAGGAATCTTCTTTTCAGTTTTTCCAATATTATGGATAAACAATTTGATGTCAAAATGACGTCATAAAAGCAAATCGGTTTGATGTCAAAACCTTGACATTCACTCATTGATGCCCTTTGGACCATCAAAATAATGACACAAGAAGTATTATAATATAAGAAACGTTTTATTCATCTGAAAGCTTTAATTACAAATCACATATTTACCACCCGCTTCGAATGTTATCACTTGATTGAATAGGTGTTATCGGTGGTTATCAGCTGATAGATATGGGCCAGTAGGCTCAGAAAGCTGTTATCATCCATCCACATGGTTAATCAGCTATACTAATAGAGAAGACTTCAGATCCAGATCTGTTTTTACATTACTGTGACGGTTGGGATAAGGGTTGGGGTAGGGGAAGGCGTTAATAAAATACAATTCATTGGAAATTTAATAAATAATATAAATAATTTGGCAGCAGCCGAATGTGATCTTTAGCTGATTAACTATGTGGATGGATAATAACAGCCTTCTGAATCTACCAGTAGGCTTAGCCCCTACTGGCCCATATCTGTTAGCTGATAACCATAACGCCCATTCAATCCAGTGATGACATTCGAATCGGCTGAATTTACACTGGATTCTGATCACTACACACGTAAGCTACAGCATGTTGATCAACTTAAAAAAAACATGGCATAAGTCAATTAAAGGACTGTCTTGTAATCAATTTTTGAAGTATTTTGTGATGCCTGTGT
Organism: Danio albolineatus; assembly: GCA_903798035.1. Lineage (NCBI taxonomy): Eukaryota > Metazoa > Chordata > Actinopteri > Cypriniformes > Danionidae > Danio > Danio albolineatus. Next base: position 10,113,466 of record CAIGQQ010035826.1, on the reverse strand, counting down.
TCAACTTGAAGTTGTTTTGACATCAAGGTATTCAATTGACATCAAATCGATTTACATTTTTGACGTGTGTTCTTCAATGTCATTTTGACATTAAAGTGCCCACTGGGAACATAATGGTATAACTTTTTCATAAAAGTAGTTAATACAGTATAAGTCCTGCACTATATTATTGAGCCTATGAAGTCATGTTAGAACTCTGTAGATCAGGCACAAATTGAACTTAAAAATCAAGTTGGGAACATAATATGAAGGTGAAAGAGTTTTTTATTTTAAGATAAATGTCCCTGAAATGTTTTGCTTTAGAAAATGTATAGAATAAAGTCTGTTAAGCATCGATTAACTTTTTTTCATTTTGAGTATTATAAACTTTAGATGATGGATAATAAAGCCCAGAGTGTCTTCTTTCCAGAGATATATGAACTGTGAATGTAGATAAAATCATTCAGGAACTGTTAATGTTTTAGTTTGGGGTGGTAAGTTTTGAGAAAATGCCTCTGACGGTGAGGGAAAGAAGAACACCGATATAGTCTCAGAAAACTTTTTACAGAAATCTCATTTTGCATGCTATCTTAATCAAATTTGTAAAATAAACTCATGAAACACTTGGCTTTCATGTCATATTTTTTCTAGAACATTACATTAATGCTTTCCTGTGTTTGTATATGAAAAAAAAAATTGAACACAATACAATTTTTTTCCTCATGATTTCATAATGTATAACTTTTTATATTTTTAAGCATGACACTTCCCGTTTATCACTGTAAAGCCCAAAGTGTCTTCTTTCCAATGATACCTAGTTTGTGTTTGTAGCTTACTGGAGTCAGGAACTGTTACTATTTAAAGTTAGGTAGGTGTAAATCCCCAAAAGTGATAACTTACTTAAATAATAAGTAATTTGGCCTTTTATTTCACAATGTTACCTCAGACTTTTTTCTTGAAATTCTGGGAGAATATATCACAATTCAGACATTTTTTAAAGGCAAAAAATTAAACATTTTAATCTTTGAACTGTAAGTTTATATCTCACAATCTCGACCTGTAAGTGTAAGTGACTGTAAATACTGTAAGTGCAACCTTGTGAAATACAGGCTACAAACATATAACTCACAAAAATATTAAAAGATAATTATTCTTTCTCTAAAATATCAGAAAAATGATGAAAGTGTGGAAACAGATCTCATAATTTTGACTTTTTTTCCTTCCAATTTTGATTATACAGTAGGTCACAATTCAGACCAACAAGTCTGAACAGCAGTATACTCCTTCAGAATACATTTTTTATACAAAAACCTTTTCACAGAGTTGCAACTTTTTATTTCAATTTTGACCTATTTTCATGGATTTCTAATTTTATTTTGTGAATAATATGCAGTTTAAGGCTTTTTAGCTGTTCTGACTTTATTCCCTGCAATTGTGAATGTACATCTCCCAATTTAAATGAAAAGCCTGAATTGTGAAATAAAATTGAAAATTCCCCAGATGTCTCACACCTTGCATAACACAGTTTGACAAATCAGTTTATGTAGCAATAATTAAACAGGTTAATCTTGCAGGTTTGTCTTCAGTTAATGTATTATATTCATTCATTTATTTTCCTTTGGCTTAGTCCCTTTAATCATCAGGAGTCACTCACGCCAGCTTATCCAGCATATGTTTTACACAGCGAATGCCCTTCAAGCTGCAACCCAGAACTGGGAAACATCCACACACGCTCATTCACACTCATACAGTATGCCCAATTTAGTTTATTTAATTCACCTATACCGCATGTCATTGGACTGTAGGGGAAATCGGAGCACCAGGAGGAAATCCACGTGAACATGGGGAGAACATGTTATATTATATTATTCATTCATTCATTCATTTTCTTTTCGGCTTAGTCCCTTTATTAATCCGGGGTCGCCACAGCGGAATGAACCGCCAACTTATCCGGCATTTGTTTTACGCAGCGGATGCCCTTCCAGCCACAACCCATCTCTGGGAAATATATTATATTATATTATATTATATTATATTATATTATATTATATTA
>CAIGQQ010035826.1:10079514-10111424 GCA_903798035.1 Danio albolineatus | reverse complement strand
ATTATATTATATTATATTATATTATATTATATTATATTATATTATATAAGCCTTTTTCCTATGGATTCTTCTGGAACAAGACTAATGACACTTGTTTAACTTCTACGTAAGCTCAGTAATGGCCCACTAAAGTCAATATCAGCCTGCCCAAAATGGCTGTATTTGTGCTTTTTACCCACTGAAGTGTAATGGGACACAGAGAACTAGGTTAGCTCCATGTAAACAGAAACTTTGCTCACATAACTTCATCCAGTTCAACAGCATCTCCCCAATGGAAAAAAAAGCTGGGTTAAATGTTTTGGAAATAAGTCAAATGCCACTTACTAACACAATAAACTCCAGATTCAATTAATTACCAGACGACAACAAACCTCCCTGCTTGTAAACTATATTTAGCCTAGTTCTGGTTCAGATTTATCACTTTATAATTAGACCGGATTCTGTATAGATTCAAAGTGGACGTTGGTATAACCCCACACAATACAATGCACTCAGTTTAAATGACTTGAACTGTGTTTAAGGACATTCTACCACAATGGTAAAAAATAGTCTGCTTGTGCGCCTTCCACACATAATGACTCTTTTTCAGCGTGCAACTATTTTAAGGTCACTCAGCTGACAGGTTCACAGGCATAAAGGAACTGATTTGTGGTGCTTTGAAGTACAAAAAGACTTGTGTGTAAGTGCAAAACAACTGAGATCCCTGATCAAGTTTTATAACTAAGGTCTGGTTTACCTTAAGCAGTTTCTTATGTGACCTTCTAGAAATACACACACACACACACACACACACACACACACACACACACACACACACACACACACACACACACACACACACACACACACACACACGCACTCACACACACACACACACACACACAGAGACCTGTATTATTTGCCTTCATTATCTTATCAGCATCCAAGTACTGTTAAATATAACAATATGGCATGAATACAAAATAAAAAAAATAACATTGAAGTAACATGATATACTGTATTTTATTTAACAAAAACTATATTGGCCCTACACTTTTTAAAGAGCCCCTATTATACATTAAAAAGGGTGACATTTTGGTTTTGGGGGTCTCCAACAGCAGGCTAATATGCATGCATGGTCAAAAAACACTTTTAGTGTCTTAAATCTGTATTTATTTTTACCTCATTATCCCAGCGACTCCTATATGAATCGTTCAGCATTTCATTTGTTCCAAAACCCCTCCGTAGCGTGATGCTAAACTGCGCTGATTGGACCGATGACCCAGTCTGTTGCGATTGGTCGACATCATTCAGCGCGAGAGAATGCCCACCACGGCTTATCAATATTGAAGTAGTCATAGTGTGTGCGTGAGGATATCTGCCAACACTCATTTTTCCCGGGAGCCTGTATTTCAGACACCTCACCCCCGAACCTAACCCCCCAGTCTCCCAGCATATCACTCTATTCTTAACCAGAAGTAAAAACAGCGACGCACATTCAGTATTAGTGCACACAGTGGCAAAAGCCGAACCATTATGAAACAGGACCGCCGCACGTGTGTAGGAGAGCTGATGTAGCCATAGCAACGACAAACAGCAGAGGAACACAAGTTCACAAATGCTTTTGAATCCGTAAACAACAACTGTGTTGTCAGATGTAGCTGACTGATTCCAGCCCAAACCCTATCCAAAAGGTTTTTACCTGCACAATCAAATTCAAAACCGCCCAATCTGGCAACCTTTGCTTGCCTTTGTTGTTTGTGGGTGGGGTTGGGGGTTTCGAATCTCTCAGGGCTGCCCGCGCACAAATGGGCAGGGCTTATGTTTCGTGTTCACATCATGCCGAAACGGCTAAAGACTCGTAAGCACGGCGATTGATTTGAGTCGACTCTTTTATATATGAATCAATAGTTTTAAACACTGTGCACTTTCAGATTTAAGCCTTATTTGGACATTTCACTTCACTTAGAGCTGTGTTACACAGCTCTTGTTTATTGCATTCATTTGATTTTAAGTGTGTTACCTTGATGGTATATTACATTTCTCTACTTGTGGGAAAAGATGAGCTTTGGTTTATCATATGACTTTCCCATCGCCACATGCTTGGTTGTGTTTTTGTCTGTGTAACAAAGGTATGAAGTGTAGATGTTAATACCTTAAATCATTTATGTTTTTTGCTACTGCACAACACTATACACTCAAAAAAAGACTTTTGCTGCTTGTTCAAACTACCCTTTAACAGGCATCATAACCACCTGGTTGACCTTTTATCAATAGATTATCATTATTATTTTCATTGCTTATTACTATTTATCGGAGTGTAAGTATACAGTATACTGTAATTTAATACAAGATGTGGGCCAAAAAAAAAAAATTTAAGAAGTGCACCTTAAAGTGTTAAAATTAGTTTAAACAACACATTTTGGTAACACTTACTGGTACTACACACTTTGAATCGTCTATTAAGCATTAGTGAATACTGAACTCATTATTTGTTAAGCATTAACTCTACATTAATAGACGTTGCATTTGAAATGTGCTTAAAATTGTACATTTATACTGTTACTGATGAATTTTTCATGACTAAATTAAGTATTGCATTATTTACAAACCATTTGTATTTAAGCGTAGTTGTTTTTTTTAAAGATCATTCAGAGTGAGTTGGTAAATAATTAATAAACTATTCAAATTAACGTGTACATATCTTATTATTCAGGCATATACTGCTTTGAGTTTTGAGATTGCCACCTTGCAGAAGACCCCATGCTTTGGGTGTTGGCAGCTTGAACTGGCCAACTGAATATGTAACACATGAAATATCCTTAAAATGGCTTTTATTTTATTTAGGATAACATCAAGTAAAACTAAGAGAATTTGAAATGTATACGACACATAATAGACATGCATGATATTATCAGACCTTTGAGTTTCAATTAAATAAAAATACAAATGTATTCAAATCATAAAATCATGTTGGACCAACTCAACTGCATTTAATTGTGTAAATAGTTTTTTTTAGTTGGCGCTAAACAAATTTATTGGATGGAAATCCTGCCCTCAATTAATTTGAGTTCATCCAATGAGTTATTTTTTAGAGTGTGTTGATAAATGCTTTATTAACTCAACTTTATCCAGATTTGTGACCTAATCTAAAGTGAGGACTATTTACGCTTTATAAATCCCTAATAAATGACAATTAAAGGCTCAGCATAAAATGAACAATACATCTTTGCAATCTTGTCTAAGAACTAAACGCATTCTGAATAATCTGTAAAACTTCTCTCAACTATGGTTTGAAAATGTTGCAATACTTAATTTAGTAAGGAAAAAACAATAATTAACAAAATATTAAAACAACTTTTTTATTACAGTGTAGTCATGTTAATGAACTATTAAAGTTAACCTGATAGTTAGTCTGATGCTCAAACCCATATTTAATTGTAATTTAGGGAGTTTGTTCATGATAATAATAATGTATTGTCTCATATTTCTCATATAAATAATAATTTTCTCAAATGTCTCTTAGCTGTCTGTAAAGTTGTATGGTTAATATATATATATATATATATATCCTCCTTCCCCATGTCCTCCATCACCTTGGTGGTCAAAAGCAAAAGCGCTGAGTGTAAACTATGTGCTGGATCAGCAGTGGCGGGGGCAGTTATTTGCTCAGGGGCTCACAGTCGGTTAAAGCAGAGACTCACATGAATAAACGGTATTCTCCTGATCCAGGGGAAAACTATTTAGGGGATCTGCCCCAACTCCATCTGTAACTGTGCACATTGCCATATCCCCACTTCCCATACCATTTATTGCTTTCACTGTTTTTGCAGTTATAGAAAGTTCCTGGTTTTTTATTTTGCTTATTGTTTTTAAAAAAAGGCCATTCATAATTTGCAAGCAAAGGTAAATACCTACAGCATGAGAGGAATGCACAACTGCTTTGCCGCTCATTCCTCATTTACGGCTTGTCAGCAGCGAGTCATGGGAAGAATCTGAGGAATGATGTCGATTAGTCTTATTATGACTAATGGCACTGTGAGAAAGGCTAAAAAACATCCCATTTACACAAAGACATACTGATAAATGATTACGCCTTTTTTTTAGGTTTGAAGTAGTCAGTTCAAAGCTATTCGCACCATTATTTAATGTCATGAAAGCATGCTTGACCCAGTGTGATTAGTTCATTACGTGCACTTTATCATTAACAACTTTAGTTATTTGTGACCTATTTTGACCTGTCTGTGCTTTTGAATTAATTTACTGGGTAACATTTTAGTTAAAGGTAACTAGAGGTGCATTACTATTAGGAAGCTGTTGGCTATTAGTACTTATTAGTACAAATATAACCTGCATAATAAGCAGCAAATTAGGGGTTATTGACACAAAAGTAATGGTTCATTAATGGCACGAATAGCACCTTTAAATAAGCATGGGCATTTACATTCTTTAGACTTCTGTCAGTGTGTTTATAGAGTGTGTTCTTGCACTTATTTAGTAAATTTCATCATAAAGAATTTGCTATTTTTTTTATAGTATTATAATACTATTTGGGATGCTAGAGTGCATTCTACAACAAAGAAATATGATCATATTACTCCAGTTCTTTCAGCATTGCATTGGCTCCCTATTAAATATCGTATACATTTTAAAATCTTACTGACTACCTACAAAGCCTTGGCTTGGCTCCCCAGTATTTGCGGGAGCTCCTGGTTTATTATAGCCCATCACATCCTCTACGCTCAATTAATTCTGGACAATTGATTATTGACAGAATATCAAAATCAACTGTAGGTGGTAGATCTTTCTCTTATCTGGCACCTAAACTCTGGAACAGCCTTCCTAGCACAGTTCGAGAAGCAGACACACTCTGTCAGTTTAAAACTAGATTAAAGACACATCTCTTTACATTAGCATACACATAAAACACATACATATAAAACACAAATGCTTTGCAATCCAATTTCCTCTAAAGGATTGTTAGTCTGCATTATTTAGAGCAACCGGAGCCGGGAACACTCCCCAAAAGACATTATAATTTGAACGGCATCTGCGCTCATGTTAGTCTGTTTTTTATTATTGCCGAGGTTTCCATAATCCTGGACCAGGCCGTTTCCTGAGCAGCTGCTGTGGTGGTCATGGAGGAGTGGAGAGCATGACCAGCCTGTTGACCAGCCGGTGACCCTCCTGTGGTCTCTCCGTGATGGATGTCCAGCATTCTCCAGCCCCGGCGCCTAGACTGCAGCTCTGCACAAGACGTCTGGCCATAGGAGAAATAGTCGTGCCCAACTGAGCCTGGTTTCTCTCCAGGTTTTTTAATTCTTCACTTTCGCCAAATGGTGAAGTTTTTTCCTCGCCGCTGTCGCCACTGGCTTGCATGGTTCGGGACTTGTAGGGCTGCGCACCGATGGATTAATCTTCAGTGTTTGGACTCTCAGCAGTGATTATTAAACCATGCTGAAATGAACTAAACTGAACTTCAACACTGAACACTGGACTGACACTATTTCAATTTTTTTTTTTTTAATAATGCATGTGAAGCTGCTTTGACACAATCTACATCGTAAAAGCGCTATACAAATAAAGATGAATTGATGTACTGTATGTATTACTTCAAAACACTCCATATTCTACATCAGAATAAGAAAAGTGTTGTCTCTGTAGTGTTTTGATCTGGCCTTTACGTTGAATTGGTTAAACTGGTTTGGTTTAGCAGGATGCGTTCTTTATGTTTTCTTTTTATTTCAGTTAGAATGAAATCATTCAGACTGATGAAGCTGGACTTCAAAAATATGATTGGGTTGACGTGAATATTTGCAGTATGTCATATATATATAAGTTTCAAATCACATTTGATCTTCTGAAATGTGCATACTGCAAAATTTAGAGTTTACCACTGTTTTAAGATTTGCTTCTTGATTCCTTTCTTTGTTGATAAAAAAAAAAATTGATCTATTTCTGGAGATGGCAGATGTACAATTTACTTAAAACACAAACCTATATCGGCAATTCCAGAGAATTCACCGAACTTTGAACTCTGAAGCTCTCTAAATTATTTCCAGCATTGTATAATTAGGCAGATACATTTTTTAACATAAGTGAGGATTTATTCAACTATAACAAAAGAGTATTGTATTTAACAAGCATAATTTGATGACATATTAAAAAAAAAATCCATTTAAGCATAACAGTCCAGATTTTATTAAACCACTTTTACCCATTAGTCAACAAGTTTTTATCAATTGAAAGCATAGTAAACTTTAGAATTATCACAAATATTTATAAATGTTTTAATAAGTACATTTTAAGAGTTCAGATCCAAAAAAAATCTATTCTAAGTCTAAGTGTGCTATCTGAAAGTGTTCTTCTAAAATGAGCATTTTTCTCAGTCTCCTGTGTGTAGGTTCAGTAATTAGATTTTTATGGTATAGAGCAGTGGTTCTCATGCTATTTTCACCAAGTACCACCTTAGAAAAAAATTGTCCCTCCAAGTACCACCATAATAACCGGTATTGAAGTACAATAGGCTTAATTAAGCAGCGACAACACTGCACAGTTCAACCAGGCAGATTCATTCTTCTAATTTAGAACATTTATTATTGTCAGCCACTTAAATAAAAGGTTAAGCCTATTAAAATCAATTTACTGATCACATCGGTGTTATGATACAAAGGGTTAAAAGTGTGTTTATTTTTTTAATTTACCTATTCAGCGATTCCTCCGTGAACCACTAGAAGGAAGCTTGGGTACCACTAGTGGTACGTGTACCACAGTTTGAGAACCACTGGTATAGAATATATAATTTTCATCGCCTTTAAAGTGAAATAACGAAACATAAACATGAGGGCCTGAGAAAAATTCTCATCTTAGAAGAAAATTTCAGATTAGACACTTACTGTAGGTTGTTGCATCTGAACTCTTCTTTTACACAAGTTTGTGTAAAATGATAATTTTGGTTTAATCTATAAAGATTTCATTTCTTACAGAATATCACAGTTAACCAGTATAACCTTTTCCAATTTACCTATACTAGCCAATCCTCTTGCTTACTTTCTTTGTTAAAAAAATATTTCAGGAGATGAGAAATGTGCAATTTACAGCAAACACAGACCTATTCCAGAGAACCGATGATTACTTTGAAGTGCTCTCTGAATCATTTCCAGCAATGTAAGATCAAATCGATAAGCTTTTACAAAACTACTTTTTTGTTTTCATATCAGGCTGATGATTCTTTCTAACTGTCCTTACTTGACCCATATACCACAGAATTTCACAGAGTTATCCATATGCACACTGTAAGGTGTAAATGTGCACTTGAATTCAAATGTATTTAAACAGAGCATGTTCGTATTTTTAAAAAAGGAACATTCTGGTTGGTTTTGTTTGAAGATTGCTTTATATTTATGCTGATACAAAAGGCTTGTCTTAATGGAGTTTTCTTCTTTTTATCTAGATAAAGTGGCCTGGAGCAGAATGGGCCCGTAAACAACCCAGTCCATTGAAGGCCGTCTCAGTGGCTCATGCTTCAATCGCATCTTAAATCACAAATGTGCCATGAAAATATTCCAGGCCGGTAGCAGCCAATAAAGGCCGGATTGTGATGAGTATAGAGCATCCTCTCTAGTGCTACATACCAACAGCCTGCTTTGCACGACCCAGACAACCACATCTGATCCCTGTGGTGCTGAGTTTAACTTTCTTCTTTCACTTGTCTTCTATTCCAAGTCTTGTGATTTCTCTAAAAAAAATCCCACATGGCACTTTATAACTGTGAGATATCAAGACAGAGGCTGAAGGAATGGAGATATTCCAGTTTGGCTTCCCGATGGGGCCGTTGGGGGAAAACAAAGCGAATACAAGACTGAATGTCAAATACAAACGTGCTTTGAAATCTTGCCGTTGGCTTCCAGGAATGACTTTAAGGAAGAGTTTTCGCTGATTTGCACAGACTTGTCGTTGAGTACTTCCTTCATTCACACCTGCAGTCAAGCAGCCACATGCCCGTTTCCCATTGAGTCACTGTCTGAGACTTAGCTGGAAATAACCAGGTATCAGTCTGATCATGAGGGGAATGTGAATGGCGGATTGCTCAATAAAAAAAACACAGGAGTAAACACAGTATTCCTGGTTAATTTAATTATTATTCATTGGAAATCTGGCGCTTGATCTCAATGTCCAGTTCACCCTGACTGATCACACATTCCTACTGGCTCACTCTGTGGAATAACACCCTTCATCATTTTTTATTATGGTTTTGGTCAGGAGGAACCTAAGCATTCATACGCAACCACAGGGCGAGGAAGAAACGTTACCACCCTGTCTGCTGTAACAGGGTGTTCCCTCTTTGTTTCCTGCTGGCCACTGCTTTTGGACTATTGGAGAGATAATATTGGTGTAGTGTTGGGCAAAGGTACCCTGTCCCATTGAGTGTAACATTCTAGCAATATTCTGCTGAGCAGTACAGCAGCAATCTACAGCAGTTCGTTGAGAATGTCTACATCAGTGTATTTTGTGAACCATACTACAGAGTAGGCATGGGACGATAACCGTTTTCAAGGTATACCGCGGGGTGGAAAAGTCAAGGTTTTCACACCGCCAAAATTTTCTGCTATACCTTTCCTAAGGTATGAGTGAGATTTTTTTATTTACTTTTTTTTTTTTAGTTTTTGGGTGTAAATTGTAAAGACATCTGTGCTTTTGGAACAAATGAAGACCGCAGAAGTCAATTATTCACTTGAATTGTTTAGCCTGACAAGCTCACTGCCCCAAAATACTTGTTTTTTAGCCAGACATTTAAAAAGAATATATTTTAGAGCAGTAAACACAATACCGTCATACTGTGAAACCGTGATATTTTTATCCAAGGTTATCCTACCGTCAGAATCTTATACCGGCCCATGCCTACTACAGAGTGCATTATACTGTATTAGCATATGTATATACAGTACTACAGTATTTAAAACACTTTGTTAAGAAATGCTATAGAGCATGCTGTAGAATAAACTCTAGTAAACTGATAACTTTAATAAGTACTGCATGTAATATACTTTAGTTTTTGCTATGGTAATCTGAGTTGTATTTAAGTAATATAACCGACGATCGGGGAAAACTATTGTATAGAGTAATTTGTTTATATTACTACTAGGCTTGAGACGACAAGCGGTTTCAAGGTTAGCCGTGATTTGGAAAAGTCAAGGTTTTAAAACTGCTACATTTTTTTGTTATGCAATTACTATGGTATATGTAGGTTTTTTACATGACAGTACCTCCAGTGGCCCAAAATTTGGGTCAGCCCATTCAGGAAACATTTAAAAAACAAATATACCTATACACCAACATCCAAGCATGATCTAGACCTGAGCAGTGCAGTGTATCAAAAGGAAAGAAAGATATCCAAAGATGCCTTTTCAAGTTGTGAAGAAATCTATTTTTGAAACTAATGAAGAGAGCAGAGGTCAATTATTTATTGTATTTATTTAGCCTGACATGTCACTTTTCCAAAATATTTAATATTAAAGTAAAATATATTGTGTTAAATGGTGAAAAGGCTGTTGTTTTTTTTACCTGGGCATTTAAAAAGAACGTATTTAAAATCAGTAATATCACAATACCGTGAAACCATGATATTTTTATCCAAGTTTATCAAACCATCAGAATCTCATACCGGCCCATGCCTAATTAACACAGCAACTATAAAATTAACACAACAGATTCATTGAAGTTCTTTACTATAGTATTGTTCAAAAATGCTATAGTATTTACTAAAATCAGAATCAGTTTTTAAGGCAAGTGTGCTCCACACACAAGGAATTTGCTTTGGCTACAGAAGCTTCCAGTGTACATAAAGTGACAAGTGACAACACAAAATAAATATGAAAAAAGACAATAGACATTAAACAGAGATGCAGTCAGTCCAACGATCTGGATGTTGAAATGTATGTACAGATTTGTTATAAATACAGGTTATAAGGTGCTGTGTACAAATGCGTAAGAAGTATTGCATTGTATATTGCTATAAGGTGCTGTATACAGATGTGTAAGAAGTATTGCATTGTATATTGTTATAAGGTGCTGTGTACAAGTGCGTATGAGAAAGTATTGCACGTTTATTGCACAATAGTAAAATATTAACTATAGTAAAATTAACTATAGTAAAATTACTATAGTATTTTTATCAAGTGGGCCACAGTGTATTTTCCCTTTCCTGATCAAAATTAACTGAACAACCAGGAAGAAAGTTATCCAATGCTTGCATATGGCCAGCAAAACTGACAGAAACCATAAAGTGCAGAGCTGTCGAGTGAAATCACTGAATCAAAACAGAAGGATGTTAAAGATAAAATAAAAATAAACTGCAGTCAGTATTTAACGTTCAAAGTGAAGGTAAAAGCTGTAAACACCATAGGCCTATGCTCTTAAATACACAAAGGTTGATCTAGCTCATGTTATTTGCATTCATGTCTTGTGTCAACATGTCTGCATACCTTTCAGATTGGCTCAGACCTTTTGACATCTTTACTCTATTAAGGTGACATCATCACTCCCTCTCTGTAGTAGTAATAATAATAATACAGGCTTTACGTTGAAATGGACTGTTTTCTTATACAGCACTGACTGTAGTGAAAACCTGAGAGCTCATGGCTGCTGTGAAAGCCCCGGTGAACCGACAGGGAACTGCAGCAGCTCTGTTAAATGGCTTTTTTTTCTCTCTCTTTTCACTTTTGATCCCTGAGCTCACACATTCCGATCATTCCAGGCGCGCTCAGTTATTTATGAGAGCCGAGCGCGCGCCTACAGCTCATAACCAAAGCAGAGCGCGCACCAACAACACGACGAGGAGATAAAACACACACAGAAGTAGACTTTAGTTGGATTACTCGGATTATTACACATGCCATTAACAGAATCCGCCTGGAATGAAAGTGTTGGTTGGTAAGATAATCGTTTTTTTACAGACATTTAGTGTTATCGTCAAACGCAGCGAACTCAGTGCCTCAATCGACAGTAAACTTTAATATATAAAACTTCAAATGTGACACAGATTGATCAAAATCGCTCTTAAAACAAACTGTTGTTGTTTAGCTAATGTTAGACGAAATTTTGGTCATGTTTGAGGCGTTTAATTCGCCGACGGCGTGTTCAAGTAAGGGACATTTCACACTCGAGCTTATCTGTGAGCGCGCGACTTTCTGTTGGGATGAAAGCTATGAAATGAATTTCATGTAATGTTAATGGTAAATTAATGGAATTAGCGCTGTTTTATCCTTATTTTGGAAATGCTCGTACATATTATTTGATTTAAAATGCTATTGTTATGTTAATACATTTCATTTATGTGTCTGTGTGTGTACCATGCATATCGTTATTAATATCGATGATGTATTATTAAATAAGGGACTAAGCCGAAGGAAAATGAATGAATGAATTATTAGTATGTTTAATAGTAATTAAATTATATATAATGCAACCATTTAGCATATTCTTATTATTAATAATGTCATTGATGTTGCTGTTGTAGTATGATTAATAAATAATAATAATAATAATAATTAAATAAAAAGTATAAAGAAGTATAATAAGTATATAGAAAATAATAATTATTTTCTATACTATGCAAAGTGTATTTACCTTTCCTAACCCAGAAAAAGATAACAAGCTTTTCTAATGGAAGTTTATTTAGTTAATCTGGTCATATAAAGTATTTAGATAATATTTTATTGTTTAAAATAATTATATTATTTTATTTAACATAACATTTTTATACTGTTGGATAAATATATTTTTCTGCTTTACCTAAAAAATATGGAAATAAATATTACATCACTTTTTTATTTGTATGTGTGTTTGTTTGTTTATTAATAATGATATGTGTAATTATAAATATTAATTGGAATAATCAGAGTTTTTGTTTAATCATTCTTTACCCAGCAGGTTCAGCTCAGATCATAAATACTCATCTTCATCAAATAAAATGAGAGGTGAAGAAGCATCTGGCACTGTCCTGCACAGACTGATCCAAGAGCAGCTTCGCTATGGAAACCCCACAGATGCCCACACGCTCCTGGCCATCCAGCAGCAGGCCCTGCGGCGAGGAGGAGGAGGAGGAACGGCTTCTTCCTCGCAGTCTTCATCTGAGAGCCTCAGCCAGGACGAGCCCCAGTCTCCTCAGCTATCTACCCGCCAAGAACCGCAGGGTCAGGAGCACCAGGTGGACTACCAGCACTCGGAGAACTACCCCACATACCACCAAGAGGAGCTGCCCACGTATGAACAAGCCAAGGCCCATTCTCAATATTTGGCCTCCCAGTGGTGCCTCCCGCACCGGGCCTGCTCACTAGAGGACAGTGTGACTATCCAGAAGCCCTGTGAAGAGCAAGACACGTGGATCATGAAGCAAGGCCACGTACGGTCAATCAGTGAACGGCTTTTGCACTTTTCAATGGAGAGTGGTAAAATACCATGTTCTTCCAGTTACCCTCAAATCAATGGATACCATGCAAACCAGCACTTACAATATAACCAGCAAGCAATGGAGTACAGCAAACTGGCTCCTTACACCGAATACCCCTTTTCAGTGGAGTTCGAAAATGGCTACAAAGCACCACCGCCATTTCATTCCCATCACAACAGGTACATTTTACTCATTGGATTTGGTAACACAGTTTATGCATTTCCTGCCGCTCTGACGAAATTTGTTGGATGTGTCATCATGACTAACAGTCGATGTTATGGCTGAGTATGCAATACGAGACATGCTGATGTAGTTTGTCATACATCTATACTAGCATACTTAGACAAACTGAACACCATTGTTTTGTTTTTTCATCTAACCTGATTTTTTGTTGCCTTGTGTCACTTTAGACTTCCAACTCCAGAGGTTTGCCACAGACTCTCCACGTCTCCCCCTGCTGGCAGGGAGGTCAGCGCTTGCAGTCGCAGTCAACTGGAAATGCTCATGAACGAGAACAAGAGACTCAGACAGGAGCTGGAGGGACAGACTGAGAAGGCCCTCAAAATTCAGAAGGTACATTGACTCAGCTGTAAACAAAAGTCATAATATATTACGAGTTTAATCAGATGACAATGTCTGGATGTTTCCCTGAATGTTTTGCATAGCATACTTTACTTATAAGGTGCCACGGTGGCGTAGTGGGTAGCACATTCGCCTCACAGCAAGAAGGTCACTGGTTTGAGCCCCGGCTGGATCAGTTGGCATTTCTGTGTGAAGTTTGCATGTTCTCCCCGTGGACGTGGGAATGATTGACTTTACTTACATATGTAAAGAGAGTAATAATAATAGTTTTTTTAAACAATTGAGCTTTTTTTTTAGACATCAGTAAAGTAGTGTTATGGATATATTGGGAATAAAGTCATGGCTGAAGTGTTTGGCACGATACACCTCAGAGTTCACTTGATTGAAATTATATAATGGTTCCCACACAATACAAATATTAAAACCAAAACATTAGTATTTATAGGTTTCTTTTTAGAGTAAAAGTGGTTCATACCATCTGAAAAATGTTCCTGACAGTGACAGCAAACAGCAATACAAGGTTCTTAGGCTTAATGACTTATTCAAAATAGATTTTCATGTGTTGCCCGACACACATACATCATCTTATCTCTCAGCATAAGCCAGCGTGTGTTATGGATGAATCCAGACCTGTTATCTCAGCCCGTAAAGAGCATCAGCAGAACTCAATAAACACACTGTACTATACCTAAACAAAATATGTTTCAAGAATTCACACTAAGCTGATGATTGATTATAAAGCTTGTTTGGCATGCTGTCCCGGGAGAGAGCACTGAGCTCATAAGACCCTCGAGCCCGGGGCTCCCTCCCGTTTGCAAGGCGAAAGGAGAGTTTGAGCTCTGGTAGATCTTGAGAACTCCCCTACAGCTAGCTAATGAACAGATAGTGATTGCTATGAAAAGATAACTACTTACTAAGAGCATGTCTATGGTGCTGATTTTAATTAGTCAATCAACTTAAGTTGCATATTTTTGGACGGTGGGAGGAAACCGGGTAACCTGGGGGAAACCCACGTGAGCACGGGGAGAACGTGTAAACTGCACACAGAAACGTCAGCTGGCTTGGTAAGGACTAGAACCAGTGACGTTCTTGCTGTGAGGCAACAGTGCTAACCACTGGGCCACCGTGCCACCCATCTAGGAAAGGAGGAGGAGTAGGGGTGAAGGGGGGGATTCTTCAAAACGAAGATGTCTGTGATATGGAACTTAGGGTATATATAGTGGCTTAGGACTCATCTGATTGGTGAATCATAAATTGAATAATGCGGGACCGGCTGCGAGCAATCATCTGCACGTGATCCTCTCAAAATTAGTTTATAAATAAACTTCACTTAAATATAATTCTGTTCCACTTTACGAACTGTGGGCTTCCATTTTCATTTCTCCTACATGAGGAGACTCTTATTGACAGGAGTAAGTGCATTACTTTCCCAGTGCTGGGTTGCAGCTGGAAGGGCTGTGTAAAACTTATGCTGGATAAGTTGGCGGTTCATTCCGCTGTGGCGACCCCTGATGAATAAAGGGACTAAGCCGAAGGAAAATTAATTCATGAATAAGGTGCATCACTCATACTTCATTTAATAAATAACAAACAGCTTTTTTAGTGCTAAAATCAATGGAAAAGCATGGAAGAGTTTCGACACTATTATTGTTTGCGGTTATCCTAAAATAAAACAGCTATTGACCAATCAGCATCAAGATTCAGAACTGTACATTTTCTAACTGTATGCAGTAGTGAGTGATGACAACTGTTAAATGACCAGGGCTATAAGAATCCAATTAAAAGACTGTTTCATAGCTTTTCATTTGCTTTGGCCAAACTCCAGAAGGCAGTGAAGTGTTTCCAGTAGATTACATCAGTGCAGTTAAGCTGCTTCATACTGAAAGAATGATAATTGCACAGGTTTGAGCGTTTACCCATCAGGCCACTGCCTTGTGTAAACATGCCTGGGATGATGGAGTCATGATTAACGCCATCCTGGTCTTTCCATCTGGCACTCCTGAACACCTTCTTTGTTTTTAATCACAACCCAGAACCACATTTGGGTATTTCTGAGACCATCATTGTCAGGGCGACACACCTTGAAATGCCATTTTTTTTTATTTTTCCACAGCTAGAACAAGAAATCCAAAGGATCTCCGAGGCGTATGACACTTTGATGAAGGGCTGTGCTAAAAGAGAAGCTCTGGAGCAAGCGTTAAGGAACAAGCTGATGGCGGAGATCAAGCGGCTACAGCATTCAAGCGCTCAAGCGGCCAAACAAGCTGAAGCTGCTGACCAGAACCAACACGTTATAGAGAAGCTTCTTCTGCAGAGTGAGTTTCACAACGTCTGTGTGCTTTTTAATCCAGAGTCGCTCTCTAAATGTGAGATCCGTCGAGTCATTTTGCTTAAAGAGGGAGCGTGTTTGCAATTAGAGCATTCCAGTTCAGGAATTTCAGTCACATAACGATCTGAAAAGAGGATTAAATGTCAGATTTGACCTCTGCTTCATGCCCGTGGTCAGTTAACCTCTGCCAAACACTGTCAGCACCCTCATCTGCTGCACATTGACAATTAATAAAACTCCTCGCTGCCTTGCACTTCCTGTTTGCTGATTTTGGGAAGAGACAGGGTTTTAGGAAAGCTCTGGGATGTGGGTCAAAGGGAGAGTGGGTCGCTGCCTCTGCATTCCTCAAGCGCTTGCGTAAATGAGGCGCTCTGGACTTTTTTGTGATTGAATTCCTCTTGTTATGAGCAGGAAGTCAATGGGGAGTGGTGTTGTAGAGGGACTGGAGAAACATTCCTTCAGACTCTTTCTCACGTCCTCACCGAAACTACTAAGTCTGTTATGACTGGACACAATTTCGTACGCACTGAAAACACTTACGCATTTG
The DNA here is from genome assembly GCA_903798035.1 of Danio albolineatus. Lineage (NCBI taxonomy): Eukaryota > Metazoa > Chordata > Actinopteri > Cypriniformes > Danionidae > Danio > Danio albolineatus. Next base: position 10,095,536 of record CAIGQQ010035826.1, on the reverse strand, counting down.
GAAAAACATATCATATCTGATGAAAATGCAGCAGATATTGCATTCAAGTTATTCAAGTGTTAAATATAACTATATATAATATAATATGATATGATATGATATGATATGATATGATATGATATGATATGATATGATATGATATAATAAAATTTGATATAATATACTATAATATAATATATGATATGATATGATATGATATAAAAAAAATTATATATATATTTAAAAAAAAAAATTCCAGGGTTATATTATATTAAAGTTGATATTTAGCCACACCATATTGGTGTTTCATAACATTTTCAGCTGGAAGGACATCCGCTGCATAAAACATATGCTGGATAAGTTGGTGGTTCATTCCGCTACGGCGACCCCAGATTAATAAAGGGACTAATCCGAAAAGAAAATGAATGAATGAATGATATTATAATATAATATAATATAATATAATATAATATAATATAATATAATATAATATAATATAACACAGCAAGAAGGTCGCTGGTTCGATCCCCGGCTGGGCCAGTTGGCATTTCTGTGTGGAGTTTGCATGTTCTCCCCGTGGTTGCGTGAGTTTCCTCCGGGTGCTCCGGTTTCCCCCACAGTCCAAAGACATGCGGTACAGGTGAATTGGGTAGGCTAAATTGTCCGTAGTGTATGTGTGTGAATGAGAATGTATGGATGTGTTTCCCAGAGATGGGTTGTGGCTGGAAGGGCATCCGCTGCGTAAAACAAATGCTGGATAAGTTGGCGGTTCATTCCGCTGTGGCGACCCCGGATTAATAAAGCCAGCCGGGGATCGAACCAGCGACCTTCTTGCTGTGAGGCGAACGTGCTACCACCACGCTAGGCCACCGTGGCGCCCTATTTGTCATTATACTAAAGATTATTTTATTATAAGTTTAAAGGTTTTTTTTTTCAGAATTTTTTTAACATTTAAAAAATGTTTATATGTTTTAAGACAACGCTGTTTCAGAAGATATTAAATAAATAAAATATATTACAATATTTCAACAGTTCAAAGACTTTTATTATTAATCAAAATAGAACAAATCACATTTTAATATAAACTTATAAGCAAAGATAACATTGAAAAGCCCACAAATACAAACGTCCTTATATAAAGCACAAACTGCATTCCTTTAGCTCTCTAAAAATCTGTTCAGTTATCCATGAATTGGATTCTCAAATCTCTTGTTTATCTTGTTGTCTGACAGGTGAAGAGCAGAAGCTGCGGTGTGCGTGTCTGGAACAGGAGGTCCAGCATCTGCGAAACGAAGCAGAGAAGCATCAGCGCAGGAGCGAGGCCCTGGAGAGCACACTGAGATCCACACAGACCCGCAGTCAGCAGCTGTGGACGGAGCTGCAGAGGAAGAGAGCGTATGTGGAGAAGGTGGAACGTCTGCAGGGGGCTCTGACTCAGCTCCAAGCCACCTGCGAGAAGAGAGAAGGGCTGGAAATGCGCCTGAGGACACGGCTAGAGCAGGAACTGCGGAGCCTCCGAAATCAGCAGGTACTGAAACAAAATACTGCTTTGTTTTTAAACTCTTTCTTCCAGCAAAACTAAGAATAGCTCAAGACTTACATCAAAACAAGCTCACACTTTGATCTTCTTTGTTTGAAAGCGGCAGCCTCAACCAGTCGGAGGAACGTCCCACGTGAGTGTGTCCACACTGCAGGAGAGTCTCCGGGAGAAGGAGGAGCACATTTTGTCCCTGGAGGCGGATAAGACACGCTGGGAGCAGAAATACCTAGAGGAGAAGACTATGAGAGAGTTTGCCATGGATGCTGCTGCCACTGCTGCAGCTCAGAGGTAAACAATCAGACCACTGTCACATTTTTTGTAGGTTTTCTGAATCACTATCTAACTGATTTTCCTTCCTAAACTTCATAGAGACACAACCATCATTAACCATTCACCTTGCCATTCCTTCATTGAGGAGCTCCCGTCAACTGAGCAAAGGAACCAGGAGGTCGAAAACAGGTCAGTGAACTGCCCTCTGTGAATCAAGCTAACAGAGAACATCCTCAAAACATTCCTTAACATTTCTGTGAATGTTTGCTCGTATGTTAATGGGTCAAAATAAGGTCAAAAATAAGGTTTTTGGAATATTCTTGATAGAAAAAAACATTATTAGAGCATTAATATAATGTGAATGTTCTAAAAATCTTTTAAATAATTAAATAATTATAACATGAGACTGAAACGCTATGGAAACATTTTGATTACCATTATTATAACTAAAACATAAAGTTAAAACTGGAAGTTCTGAACATTCTAAGAACATTCAAGAACTAATGTATAACTTATTGGGAACGTTAAGTGAATGTTTTTAGAACGTAAAATTGTTAAACGGGAAATTACTTTTTGTTTGTGTTTAATGAAGCATTGGGGTTCATGTACATCATACGGTTCGTTTATTTTTAGGATACGTGCCCTGTACGCCCAAATCCTAGAGAAGGACACCGTGATCAGCATTCTGAAGCAGAAGCTTCAGCAGGAGCAGAAGGGACAGTCAGATGACCTCCGGCCAGCCGCTGCTGACTCCTCCATCACCAGCTCTCCTTCAACACCCGCACACACTGCCCAGGGCAAAGGTCAGTGTCTGAAGGCCAGCATTAGTGTGTGTGTGTGTTTACTAGCCAAGTTAATGTCTGAGTAGCATCAGGGTTCACTTTTAGCGTTTACTAGCCAAACTTTTACTAGCCAAGTTAGGTTCTGACTAACAATTTTCTAAGCTTGTTAGCATTTAATAGTTGAATTAGTGCCTGACTAACTTTAGCATTAGTGTGCTATATCTGCTAGTACTATTAGGCTATTAAATGAAGTTACTAAGATGTACTATGTTAGCACAAGAGCTAATTGCTTGCTAACATTAGTGTTTGACTAACATTATTTCTAGTTCTGAGGATAGCTAGTAAGCTTTTACTAGATAAATTTGTTTCAGAGTCACATTTGTCTGACAGCTAGTTAGCTTCATTTATTGTGTAATTAACGTTAGCATTAATGTCTCTTTTACTGGTTAAGTTAGTGTCTGACTAAAATGATCAGTACTGTTCACCACTGAAGCTCTAATGAATGACAAATTTAGCTCATAGAATTTGTTAAAATTGTAACCAACTGTTTTTAATTTATTTCCAGAAAGGAGCCATTTCAATGACCAGGAGGACTATACGTTACATTCCTCACATGCCCCGGTAGAGGCCTTGGCACACACAACAGATCAAACCCCACACACAGAGCTCAAGCCCAGTGAGTAGACGTTTACCTTTTTTGCATATATGTGAAGATACGAGACAGTAAAGAGACAATGATTACTTCACATTCATCTTCAGAACACAAATGAAGATATTTTAGATGAAGTCCTGGAGCTCTCTCATCATCATCCACAGACAAATCTAAAGATGTTCAAAGTGCAAAAAAGAACCAGAAACATTGTCAAAACGTTCTATGTTGAACTGTAATCATACAAAGCTCCAAGATTACTTTTGTGCAACAAAAAAAGGGTACGTTTTTGTTCGCCCATATCTTCTTCTCGTCGTCAGGGTGTGCGTTCAATACTTACGATCAGCATTGCAACACAAAAGCATTGTAGTGCTCATAGTAAACATGCTGTTCTGATGTGGGAGTCATAGGTCTTGTTTTTACCAGGTTTTGGTGCACACAAGTGTTCTTGGAGCTTTCTGTGACAACAGTTGAACCACTGAAGTGACATGCAACGTTTTGACAACGTTTTTGGTACCTTTTCTTGACTTTGAGCATCTCGAGACTGTCGTTGCCATCTATGCAGGAGGAGAGAGCTCCCAGATTCAATCTAAGTGAAGTTTATTTATAAACTAATTTCGAGAGGATCACGTGCAGGTGATTGCTTGCAGCTGGTCCCGCATTATTCAATTTATGATTCAGATGAGTCCTCCTAAGCCACCATATATACCCTAAGTTCCATATCACAGCCATCTTCGTTTTGAAGAATCCAACCTTCCACCCCTACTCCTCCTCCTTTCCTAAATGGGTGGCACGGTGGCCCAGTGGTTAGCTCTGTTGCCTCACAGCAAGAACGTCACTGGTTCTAGTCCTTACCAAGCCAGCTGATGTTTCTGTGTGGAGTTTACACATTCTACCCGTGCTCACGTGGGTTTCCCCTGGGTTCCCCGGTTTCCTCCCACCGTCCAAAAACATGCAACTTAAGTTGATTGACTAATCCAAATCGGCACCATAGACATGCTCCTAGTAAGTATTTATCTTTTCATAGCAATCACTATCTGTTCATTAGCTAGCTGTAGGGGAGTTTTCAAAATCTACCTGAACTCAAACACTCCTCTCACCCTGCAAACAGGAGGGAGCCCCGGGCTCGAGGATCTTATGAGCTCAGGGCTCTCTCCCGAGACAGCATGCCAAACAAGCTTTATAAACAATCATCAGCTAAATGTGAACTCTTGAAAATATTTTGTCTTCCAAAGATGAACAAAGGTTGAAGATTGAAACCACATGAGGCTATTGAGTTATGAGTAATTCAAGAGTTCACACTTAGCTGATGATTGATAATAAAGCGTATTTGGCGTGCTGTCCCGGGAGAGAGCCCTGAGCTCAGAATATCCTTGAGCCCGGGGCTCCCTCCCGTTTAAAGGGTGAGAGGAGAGTTTTGAGTCTCGAGAACTCCCCCCGCTTGTGAACGTGCTGAGATATATCTGACTAGAATTGCCTTAGGAGGCCATTCAAAAGTAGTTGATTTACTTTGTATGTTTTTGGACGGTGGGAGGAAACCGGAGGACCCGGGGAAAACCCACGCGAACACAGGGAGAACATGTAAACTCCACACAGAAACACAGACTAGCTCGGAGAGAGGTTGAACCAGTGGCGTTCTTGCTGGAAGGCAATAGTGTTAACCACTGAGCCACCGTGCCGCCCTATCAGAGAAGGGGAGGAGTTGGGGTGGAGGGGGGGATTCTTCAAGACGAAGATGACTGGAGTGGAAAGCTTTGGTAAATTTATAGTGAGCCATGATTCGTCTGATTGGTGCATTATGCTGAGCTGATGAGGTACCAGCTGTGTTCAATCATAAGCACGTGATCCTCTCGAAATTTAGTCTATAAATAAACCCCACTTATTAGAGGATTTATTTTTGGGGTGAACTACAATCTAATAAAGCCATGATACAGGAGAATATTTTCTGAAATCTGAAAGTTGCAGTAGTTTATTTGTCATTATGTTCCATAGATAACATCCAAAAAGCACTATCAGCTGTGGACCTTTTCAAGGGCCTGGATGATGTGTCGGCAGAAGCAGTGGAGATCTTCATCTGAACACTTGGACTTGCAAGCTAACCATTGAGTGCCTCAATGAGGGAGATTAAATGACATTAAGATTAAGATGCTGTTGTGAAGAAAGACTCCAGCTACAAAGCAGAGCTGCTCAAAAATCTCATGTGAGAGAGGAGCTGAGCTTCTCTCTAAAAACTACATCTCCAATCTCATATGTTTTGACAAACCGAATGACTGAGACTTTAGCTGCTGGTGAGAATCCTGCAATATTTGGTATTTACAGCAGTCCCGCACTGGAAGGCGGGAACAAACTCCTAAAATGTCCTCATTGTTGTATTGTCTGTCCTCTGAATAGACTTGTGGTAGCTTCACCACATTCCAGTGCCATTGGCTTACAGGCCGAGGCGCTCACATGTATCTTTTCCACCCCACCTCTATTGATTGTCATAAATGGTTACATTTTTCTCATGTTTTTCTATTTATGGCTGCTACGCCCTTCAGCGAAGTTATTCTTTTACAGTGCATTTCATTTCTATGATCAGGCATGCTTAACATTGTCACGTTGTGCGGGACAATAATATGACGAACTCTGTCACAAAGGAAAACAACTGTGTTATGCTTCTGTAAAATGTTTTATTTTTCAATGTGTACGCTCTTAATGGCACATTTGCTGGTCAAAGTGTCATTTCAAAGTAAATAGTAATATATATTTTTTGTATGATTATTTTAAGTCGCATTGGAATGTAAAGCTGAGGAACTGATGCATTTCAGTAAAGCTGTGTGTTCAAAACACACAGCCAAGGGTTGACCTCTTTTATTTAATCCAAGAAAGATGTGAATGTTCTGAAGCATTTCATAGGCTGCCTTTACAATAAAGCTATTAATATATACATACTGTATGTGGGACTGTTGATTTGTCTGCAAATATATCATTCACACAGCAGTGCACGATAAAATCTTGAATACATAAACATGTGCCACATATTTGATATTGTGGGACACTTAGAGGAGACATACTATTAAACTATCTACATGCTTTAAATACAAGTGTTATGCAATTTGCTCATGCAGCCTTTACACTGTAAAAACGATTTCTGCTTTACTTGCTTTAGTTGAATCATTCATTCATTTTCTTTTCGGCTTAGTTCCTTTATTGATCTGGGGTTGCTACAGCGGAATGAACCACCAACTTATAATAATAATAATTCCTTACATTTATATAGCGCTTTTCTGGGCACTCAAAGCGCTTTACAAAATGGCGGGGATCTCCTCATCCACCACCAGTGTGCAGCATCCACCTGGATGACACGACGGCAGCCATTTTGCACCAGACCGCACACCACACACCAGCTGACTGGTGGAGAGGAGACAGAGTGATGAAGCCAATTATGATATGAGGATGGTTAGGAGGCCATGATGGACAGAGGCCAATGGGCAGATTTGGCCAGGATGCCGAGATGCCTTTTTCGAAGAACATCCTGGGATTTTTAATGACCACAGAGAGTTAGGACCTCGGTTTAACGTCTGATTCGAAAGACGGCGCTCACTGAGCAGTATAGAGTCCCCGTCGCTATACTGGGGCATTAGGACCCACACAGACCGCAGGTTGTCCAACTTATCCAGCATTTGTTTTACACAGCGGATGCACTTCTAGCTGCAAACCATTTCTGGGAAACATCCATGCACACTTACACACTCATACACTACGGAGAAGTTAGCCTACCCAATTGACCTATACTGCATGTCTTTGGACTTGTGGGGGAATCCGGGAGCTCTCTCATCCTGCATAGACGCCAACGACAGTCTCGAGATGTTCAGTCAAGAAAAGACAAAACCAAAAACATTGTCAAAACACGGCATGTGACTTCAGTGGTTCAACTGTCATCATACATAAAGCTCTAAGAACACTTATGTGCACCAAAACCTGGTAAAAAATACAAGACCTATGTCTCCCACATCAGATCACAACATGCTTTCGTATTGCAATGCTGATTGGAAACCGGAGCACCCGGAGGAAATCCACGCAACCATTGGGAGAACATACAAACTCATCATAGAAATGACAACTGACCCAGCCGAGGCTCAAACCAGCAACCTTCTTGCTGTGAGGCGAACGTGCTATCCACTACGCCACCCTGGTGCCTAGTTGAATCAAATTAACTTTTTGAGTCATCTCAACTTACATCAATCAAATTGACTAAAAATATTAAGCTTAACTTTGCGTAACAATAAAAATCTGGAAAAGCTGATTCATTAAATGCATTTGTTGTTATCAATTTTGGTCATATAATTTTAACAGTGTATTTAATGTATCAAATATTAACTAAATTAACAGATTAATTAACTGATCAATTAATGATCTCACTCCAATTCGTAACTTTTTAATTTAGTGGATAATTCGTATGAACTCATGTAATCTCATTCGTACAATTTAGGACAGTTTGATGTTTCTATCGTACCTGATGTTTCAATCTACCGACGCTGTATAAAAGGTTCCTTCAGTGGCTGAACAACACTTCTGTGCATATAACCCATTTGTAACAACATCTACATCAGCTTTGCGTGAAGCTAAAATAGTTTTAAAACATAACATTACCTGTCTAAAAGAAATCCTTCAGCCATGGTGTCGTCCTTCCTCCTGCGTGCAAAACTAACTCCAATATTGATTCAGGATTTTAAAAAGTTTTGATTCAGCATGTTCTCTCTCTCATGAACGTGCAGCGCGTGTATGCACAAATGGCGTATCCGGTAAAAACAGGTGCGCAGTAACTCAAATCTGCATTTGCTGACAGAGAGATTGAGCTACTTATCGGAATTATGGGAGATGTCGACCCGGCACTATTTTAATTGGACGAACATTTTTTAGTCTTATGCCTTGGCCAGAATATAAAAATACATATAAATACATTTAGATCATTTACTTTAATCAGTACTATTGGAATGTGGAGACTTTCAACAAAAAAAAAAAACTCTGAAGACGATCACCTACTGCACCTTTAAACTGCAGCCTCTAGTTGTAAAAAAAAAACTTTGAGATTTTTGTGAAGAAATGGGATGATCTTTTATGGAGATTGATTTAATTCTACAGTATTTCAAACAATGGAAACTTTGGTGTTATTTGTGTATTTTGTATTTGATTTAAAGGGCACATACATGACCCTTTTTTATATTTAATATAAGTCTTTTGTGTCCGCAGAATTTGTCTGTAAAGTTTCAGCTCAAAATACCCATCAGATCATTAATTATAGCTCTCCAAAGCTCTTCCATTATAGCTCTAAACAACTTTTTCCTGTTTTTTGCACTGGCCCTTTAAGAATAGTTCTCCCCGCCCACCTTGCCCGTCAGCGTGCCTCAATCTCCGCCCTCGGCTGCGTCAGACACACAGACGCTTCAGGAACAGATCTAAGGGAAGCAGATCTCACTACGTTGGAGAAATACAACAGTAAGAACTTTACCAAAGACTGTTTAATGTGTTTGTTAAGGAGTTGCAACGATGAGTCACACACAATGCAGTTATAGAGTTCATTCACGCATGTACGCGCGCGCGCACACACACAGACAGCGCGCGCTTTTGCAAGCAAATGTGAAAGGATACAGGTTAATATCCTCTGCTGTATGGATATCTGTTATGTTAATGTACACAATAAACCTGATTTAATGTCAACAAACCAAGATTGAAGCGTCTTTTTTGCTGACACGCGGCTGTGGTGATGAAGTAAAGCTGAAGTAAATGGCTGTAGTTCATTACAAACATGCACTGTTTTAAACACATGTTAAACTTGTGAAACTCACTCTTGATCACATTTGATGATGATTGATGACCTTCGCGAACTGAACAGACCTTTTATTCCCGGTTGCTTTGCGCACATCCTGTCTTGTTGATATGATTATACGCGTTACTAAGGAGACATGTTAATACGCTGTCAATCAATTCGGTGGGCGGGGGGACCGCACTCCTACGTCAAGTTGCGGTCGGTCTCAAAACCGCTCCAATTGGTCATCCGTTTTTATGCTGTTAAATTGAAAAAAAAAAGGACTGGGTGTGTTTATATCACCCCAAAATGACAGTATATACACTATAACTACACATATGACTGTCCAAACAGCTTAAAAAGTAGATTTTTCATCAAAGGTGCCCTTTAACCATCTGTTTACAGTAGGTCTAATGCTAACATAATAACAAATGTTAAATGTGAAAACTGAATGTATTTTACTCAGTATATAATTTCTAAATTGTGTGTGTCAGCCTTGAATGTGATTGTTACTTCCCAAAATTACCAAACTAGCATTTTTTAAGAGTTCGCACTTAGATATTGCTTGATATTATTAGCATGTTCGGCATGCAGTCCTGGGAGGGAACTCTGAGCTCAGAGATAATTGATGAGCATGTAAGATGGTATGAGATCAGGCTGTTTCCGAGAGCTCTGGTAAAGGAGAAAAGGGGGAGATAGGGTGGATGGGGTGTTCTTCAAAAAACGAAGATAAGGGAGTGTTAACGAAGATAAACAGACTGTTTATAGTGAGTTTGGAATAACCTGATTGGCTTACTAATGATTAGAGATGGGGCGCCACAGTGGCGTAGTGAGTAGCACATTCGCCTCACAGCAAGAAGGTCGCTGGTTTGATCCCCGGCCGGGCCATTGGCATTTCTGTGTGGAGTTTGCATGTTTGCGTGGGTTCCCTCCGGGTGCTCCGGTTTCCCCCACAGTCCAAAGATATGCGGTACAGGTGAATTGGGTAGGCTAAATTGTCCATAGTGTATGTGTGTGAATGAGAATGTATGGATGTGTTTCCCAGAGATGGGTTGTGGCTGGAAGGGCATCCGCTGCGTAAAACAAATGCTGGATAAGTTGGCGGTTCATTCCGCTGTGGCGACCCTGGATTAATAAAGGGACTAAGCCGAAAAGAAAATGAATGAATGAATGAATGAATGATTACAGATGGAAGACCAGACGCGATCAATTATATCACATGCTCCTCTTGAGTTTGTGAAACTTCACTGGGTTCAATCCACTTAAATTTGTAAAAACTAATGTGTTAACTTATTTCCTTCATGGTGTCCCAACAAAAATCTTTAGAGCGGAGTTCAGCATTTTCTTTTACAGTGTATTATTGGGAGGTAAGATTAAATTTCACAAAGGGAACATTCACCCAAAATGAACATTGTGTCATCGTTTACTCTCCAACTTGTTCTAAACCCGTTTGACTTTCTTTCTTCTGTTAAACACAAAAGAAGTTACACTGAAGAATGTTCCGAGAATTCCATAGTATTTTTTGTTCCTATTGATGTCAATGGCTGCTTTTTTGCTCCAACATTCTTCAAAGTATCTTGTTTTGTTTTCAAAAGAAGACATTTTGACGTTTTAGATTAGAAATGATCTAATATTTCAAAAAAGATTAGGACAACTTGAATGTGAGTAAACAGGGAGGAACGTATCATTTTTTGGGTGAACTATCCCTTAAGGGCTGACAACCTTATTCTGCTGCTGTGTAAACGTGGCCTTTGTGAAGCCCTTGAGAAATTTTTGTTGGTTATAGCAAGTCCCATCTTCTGGTTTCCCCTCCAGTTTGACACATTCCTTGTTGAGTTATTTCTGTTTTTTCTTTTCTTGCACATACGTTCTGAGAAAGATGAGTAACTACACATGAATGCCTGTGAGGGACATTCCAGCACTCATATTTCACCACAGAAAACTATTTCCCTCAGGCTCACCTTTGTCCACGTTCTACACTCCGACTTCTGAAGCATTCAGACAAACATTCTGCTTTTCAAAGACAACAATGGATAACCTGCTTAAAGCTGACTTACCCAAAACTGACTAACCTATGTGGTCTCCCGTTTTACTCAATACTAATGTCACTTCCTTGGTGTAGTCACATGGTGCTGACTACGTCACTCTTTGATCCTAAATATACAAAGATGCAACTGTGCGAGTTTTTAACTGTAGCTAACTGATCTTTCGCACAGTAATGAGAGGCATTTCAGTCTCGTAATACTTATGAGGAAGTTATTGAGGATGATCTTACTGTAAATCAGTTGTTTACACATGGCTCAAAGCACGCTGGTTATCAGCAGTGTGAAAACTTGCCAGTTTACATATCCTACATCATACAGTTCTTAAAAAAAGCTTTTGCAAAGGTTTTAAGGAGAGATTTTAAAGGGTTCTGTGTCCATTCAGTCCGAAGGCATAAAATCACTTTAAAAAACATTAAAGTAACTTTATAATTAATCTAAAATAAAATAAATAAATAAATAAAAACATGAATGTGTAAAGGGGCGCCACAGTGGCGCAGTGATCAACACGTTCGCCTCACAGCAAGAAGTTCGCTGGTTCGAGCCTCGGCTGGGTCAGTTGGCATTTCTGTGTGGAGTTTGCATGTTCTCCCTGTGGTTGCGTGGGTTTCCTCCGGGTGCTCCGGTTCATGTCTTTGGACATGTGGTATAGGTGAATTGGGTAAGGCTAAATTGTCCGTAGTGAATGAGTGTGTACGGATGTTTCCCAGAGATGGGTTGCAGCTGGAAGGGCATCTGCTGCGTAAAACAAATGCTGGATAAGTTGGCGGTTCATTCCGCTGTGGAGACCCTGGATTAATAAAGAGACTAAGCCGAAAAGAAAATGAATGAATGAATGTGTAAAATAAATGAACAAGCAACATATAGGACAAACATTTAACAAATGTGTGATTATGTCACTAAAGCATCAAACCTCCCGTTTTTCCTGGTATTTTACCGTATTTTTCAGTTCTATCCCACTATCCTCCCATAAAGATATTTTCCCGTATTTCTCCCATATTTTCAGTCTTTCTGTGAAGGGTGGCAATAAACATTAAAGAGCCGATCCTCCCTGTATGCAACCCATACCGCCGAACCACCAGGGGCCGCCCCTTGCTCTTAAATGAGAGTCTGTTCTGTGCTTTCGTTTAATTTAAACAAAAACAGAGAAAGTGCGCACATCAAAAAATCTCTTGAAGGCAGGTGCTCGTTCAAAAAGTATGCTCAATGTCAATCAAAAAGGAGAAACGGCACACTGCCACTTTAGCTCTCAAAACATTTTTTTAATAATATGCAACGTTTCGACCTACATGGTCTTCATCAGGTGATTCGTTTAATTTAGGCATAAAGCACTTTGAAATAAATATAAAAACGGCAGGATTCCCTTTCCTTTTTATTACAGGTGCCGTCGCTCCTTCTATGCAACCTTCAAAACAGTCATAAAGCGGTGTTTGACTGTCAGCTGACGCGCTCCATAGTGATAAATAGACGCTGTTTCCCAAACGGATTCATCTGAGCGAAAGTGGATACTGGGTTTTTGGGTGCGTGTTTGAACAGACCTATACACATAATTAATAATAATAACAACAACATCTAAAGATGTCGATCTTGATGGTTTTTTTTTTTTCAAACACAACAAATTTTGTCCTAAATGAGCATAAAATGTTAGGAAAGCAGTCGAATGCTTTCATTATAACATTAGATGTGTGCATTTTTAAAGTGACACCTCTGTTATTTAATGTAATCAAACAAACCAACAAAAAAAAAAGAGATTCATTCATTTCTCTGTATTCAGAATGTGTAAGATAAACAGTGAGAAAAAGATTAATGAGATTTGATAACTTGATTCTATTTCTTAATAATAGATTATTTTAATAAGCTAAACTGTTTGCTAATGTATACTATTACATTTTCTTTTGTAAATAATAAAGTTTAACCGTTTAACTGCTTATTTACAATTAGGGGGGGGGGGGGGGGGAGGGGGTTGTACCCCTTATTATGGTGGGCGTATCCCTTATTTTCACATCCCAATTTTGACAGGTATGCACTAAAGTATAACAAATACAAGAACATTATTATTATAAAGTTCATGTAAATTCAAGTTTTCATTCCAAATCCCAAACTTTACTGTATAAGGTTTCATTTGTTAATGGTATAACTACATTTGTTGACACAAACTAAAAATAAACAATACTTATGTAGTCTTAATTAATTTGAGTAAATTCTACATTTAATAATACAGTATTATTATCAGAAGTTACATTTATTAATGCTTAATAAATGGATAGTTCACCCAAAAATGAAAATCTACTCGCTAGTTACTCTCCTTCAAGTGGTTTCAAACCTTTATGAGGTTCTTTCTTCTGTTGAATACAAAAGATTTTTTATATAGCTTTGAAAACTTGTAACCATTGATATAAACAGTAGAAAAAACTCTGGAAATTCAGATTTCTTTCATGGGTTTGAAACAAGTAAATGAGTAAATGATAAAATAACTTTTATTTTTGGTTGAACTTTAATAGTGAACTAATACAGTCGGATGATGAACAATTGTATGTAAATAAATGTTTAAATGTTAATAAATGCAGTCAAATGTATTGTTCATAGTCATAGTTATGCCTTTCTGTAAATTCTTATCAAAATGTTTAATAAAATAAAAAAGGATCAAATGGAAAAACACCAAATGAAAACATTCTCTAACTTTTTGAAGCATAATTTTAAGCCTCATAAATGAACCAATTAATGACTTAATTGCAAATGGCCGTTGGAATAAAGTGTCTGAAAGAATTCAGTAATGAAGGTTTTGCTTATTATTTTAATTATACTTTATATTTGACTAAAGAGAAGAAGTCAGCGGGAGGTTCACAACGTTTATCAGTAATTAGGCCGTAATGAAGCCATAAAATGTAAAACATTTTGATATCATCAATGGAAAGTAAACTAAAGCATTGTAGGAACTTCACTTTCTGGTATTTCACACACAAAAGATAGATTATTGAAAGAATCTCAGGAATTCAGGTCTTATCTTTGTGAACAATAAAGATCATAGTCAGAGACATTACTACTGTAGTAAACATGTTTTCAACAGTTTAAAACTTTTGCTTATCTTACAAGATACAGTAAGCCTTTTAGTCTAAAATGTAATTCAGTTTACTAAATCATGCTATCCTCTCTTACATAAATGAACTAGAGTGTCTATTCAGAAGTTTAAAAATGTGTCTGAATAATGTTTGGTTTGACAAATTAAAAGAGATTTTAGGCGAGAATGTAGTTGTTTAAACTCCAAAGTAGTTTATTTCTATAAATCTATTCTGTTAGAAAATAAATGTGTTTCAATATTGGAGATGTGAGAGTCTGTTCATCACTCAAGCCTTACCATGGACACTCATTCTGGAATCTACCTATGGCTCTGCTGCATGTCTCTATAGACATATAATTTTATGTTTCTATACAAATATTATTAATTTTGGATATATTTATTGGATAGCCTTTATTTATTTAAACAACGAAAATCAGTCCAAGGCATTCGAAAAATGTGAAAAAAAAAAGCCTTTACTCACATGGCTTATTCTTAAAAAACCAACGCGTTTCGGCAGGGAGCTGCCTTCACCAGGGTAACAGTGATCAGGTGCGTCTAGAGTTTCTTTTGAGTGCTACGGTCACCTGACTCATTCAAATATCTCAATGATACTCAACTACAATCATTAATTCAGCACTGATATAGGAAAGCATATATACACATACATACTTACAAAGGCATACAAATGCATATATGAAAAAGTATAAATATAGAACAAACAAGCAAGAATGTACAGAAAAATACACTTTAACATGGCATATACATACATATAAACACCCATATGAACACACATATATACATATGCACATACACTTACATATACATGCATAAGACTTACATAAGAATGCACATACACATACAGTACATACATATTCAACAAAAATAGGAAAAATCTGTAAATCTTCGATAGAAAAACTTTATAAGAAAGAAGAAAAGTCTAGTTAGCTATTTAGACCTGGAAATCTTGTTGCTTTTAATGTATAAATGCAAAAAGTCTCTCTCTCTTTTAATCTTTTTGACCTGTCTCCTCCTCTTGTAGAATTACGAATATGTTCAATACCAACTATTTTTAATGAACTGGGATTGCCGTGACCTTGATTTTTATAATGTAAGGCCATAGGATATTGTGGATTGCAGGTACGTATTGTGTTTTATGCTCCGCTAATCTCATTTTTAATTTTCTCCTAGTCATTCCTACATAAAAGCATCCATGCGGACATTCCAGTCGACATACAGTACAACAAATGTAGTATTGCAATTAATAAATGAATTGATCTTAAATTCACGGCCTGATGATGGATCTCTAAATATATTCGTCTTAAGTATGTTATCACAATGATTACAATTACAGCCCGTTTGTTTGCGTTTTTGTTTCTTGTTTTTCCAGAAGAATTGATTAAGCTTTCTAACTTTTGGTTTCACAGACAGGACTATGACGTATACATGACCTATATATAACTATGAACTATGACTATTAGCCAGGATAGGCCATAGTTCAATTAGGATGTTTAAATGATAATAGATGGTAGTTTTAATGCTTTTCTGAATTGCAAAAAATGATCGTGTTTGTAGACCTTAAAGGCTTTTATATTGAAAAGGATCAAAAGCAGCATTGTGATGGGAAATCCACTTAACCATTGAAAGGCATTGCTTTCCTCAGCGGACATGCAAACTATTCGAAAAACAAATTCCGGGATGTGGTGTCACAGACAGGACTGGTTTATTTTTGAAACATAATGTTTGCCGTTTCTTAAGTTATAAAAATAAAGCCAAGGCACTGTTTTACTTATACTCTGTATTTATAGAAATAAAAGTAAAATTTATATGTGTTACAAATTTAAGAAGTATAAATAAAGTAATTAAATGGCTTATTGAGTAATTAAAATACATTTCACTCCAATACAATATATATAT
>CAIGQQ010035826.1:10065163-10079114 GCA_903798035.1 Danio albolineatus | reverse complement strand
CAATCGCAACAGACTGAGTCATCGGTCCAATCAGCGCAGTTTAGCATCGCGCGAAGGAGGGGTTTTGGAACAAATGAATCCCTGAACGATTCATATAGGAGTCGCTGGGATAATGAGGTAAAAATAAATGCATATTATAAGACAATGAAAGTGTTTTTTGACCATGCAATCAGATCAGCCTGCTGTTGGAGACCCCCAAAACCAATATATGACCCTTTTCAATGTATAATATGGGCTCTTTAAGCACAGTTTGTAAATCATAACAGCACTGCCATTCATCCTGATAACAGAAAAAGAGCAGCAACAGCACTCCATCATGTGGAAGAGTTCATGGCCCTCGTCTACATTGACATTATTCACATATGCGTCCAATATTTGCAATAAACTGTCTTCCACCAAATCACATTTTAACAGTCAAATGCAGTCACGACACTGTGGCACTGGACCGTCATACCAGCACATGAACAAACTTGGCTCCAGGTGAGCTTATGTAAGCAGAGCAAATCCTCTTGTTTGGAATGAAAAGGTTTAGCATTTTTATGGTTGTTAGAGTCTGTATGGGAACCAGGAAACATGCGATACACTGCAATCCATCTTGTTTATAAGTGCAGTGGAGGCCTTTTCCTCCTCACAGACAAAACGCTGCCAACATTCCTTCGACTTTTGAGAAGCGCTTGACATTTTTTAACCTTGTTTTTTTTTTTTCTCCTCAAGGAACAAAATGGAGGGCCATGGAGCATTTCAAGGTCACATTCCTGAAGCCTGAAATGTGGAACGCCAGCAAATGTGATTTTTTTATATCCGTTTGAGTGAGTGCGCATTAAATCTGCTTTACAAATCTGAATTATAGAGGTTGGGAACACTGATGTAGTTGAAAAAGTGTAGATGTTAGCTGGATTTTAGGTCAGCTGAAAGAAATAGAATTGAATACCCTATTGGTGTTAGGGAAGCAGACGGACAAACAGGGTGAGTGGATAATATTAAATGTTTATTAGAACAGCGAAGCAACAGATGGGTGATAATGGATACGTGAAGGATATCCGGGGTGATAATGGATACGTGAAGGATGTCCGGGGTGATAATGGATACGTGAAGGATGTCCGGGGTGATAATGGATACGTGAAGGATGTCCGGGGTGATAATGTTGTCCTTTCTCTTTAGCAGGATTGGTGAGAAGGAATATGGAGGACCGAATACACACACCAGATGAATCACGGGAAAGACAGACTGACAGCGTACACACCACTGACGGGACACATGGGATACTGGACAGACTGGAAACAAACAGAGATCAGGTAAGTAAATGATTGGTAATACGCAGAGAGTATCACAATGAGTCCACTTTGTATGAACGAGCTCGGACAATGAGTGGTGTGAGGTGTGTGCTTATATTGTGTGCCAGGTGATAGGATGCAGCTGTGCGTGATGAATACTCAGGTGATGATGATCGCTGCGTGAGAGTGGTGGAAGAGCCTGGCCAATCCGTGACAATTGGAGAATTCCGACAAAATTACTGAAAGAATTGCTAGCTGTAGGAGGAGAACCTCTTCTTAACGTTATCAACTCTTCTTTGTCATTAGGCCATGTTCCAAACTCTTTCAAGCTAGCTGTTATTAAGCCTATTATTAAGAAACCACAACTGGACCCCTGCAACTTAGCTAATTATAGGCCTATTTCAAATCTTCCATTTATGTCTAAAATACTAGAAAAAGTAGTTTCTGCCCAATTATGCTCCTTTCTGCAGATGAACAATGTTTTTGAGGTGTTCCAGTCAGGTTTCAGGCCTCATCACAGTACAGAAACTGCATTAGTGAAAATAACCAACAATTTACCCTTAGCTGCTGACCAAGGGTGCATCTCGCAGTTAGTCCTGCTAGATCTTAGTGCCGCATTTGACACTATTGACCACAATATCCTCATAGATCGCTTAAACTCTACAGGTGTCTAGGGAACGGCTTTACAATGGTTCAAGTCATACTTAACTAATTGTTACCAGTTTGTGAATATTAATGGACAACCTTCACAAGTCAGGCCAGTAAAGTATGGGGTGCCTCAAAGATCAGTTTTAGGCCCTTTGCTGTTTACAATATACATGCTGCCCCTGGGAGACATTATTAGAAGACACGGGATCAGCTTTCATTGTTATGCAGATGATACTCAATTATATATTTCTACTAAACCTGATGAGACGTCTGAACTGTCTAAACTAACTGAGTGTATTAAAGATGTTAAAAACTGGATTACCAACAACTCCCTTCTCTTAAACTCAAACAAAACTGAACTATTACTTATAGGACCTAAATCCTGTACACAGCAGATCGCACAACTCGACCTGCAACTAGAGGGATGCAGAGTTAGCATTAGCTCTACTGTTAAAGATCTGGGTGTCATATTAGACAGTAATTTAACTTTTGAAAGCCATATCTCCCATATCACAAAAACTGCATTCTTTCATCTGAGAAATATTGCTAAGCTACGAAGTATGCTATCCATCTCAGATGCAGAAACGCTAGTTCATGCTTTTATGACTTCTAGGTTGGATTACTGTAATGCTTTGCTCGCTGGTTGCCCAGCCTCCTCTATTAACAAACTTCAGCTAGTACAAAATGCAGCCGCCAGAGTTCTTACCAGGTCGAGAAAATATGATCATATCACCCCAATTTTATCCTGGTTACACTGGCTGCCTGTTAAGTTTCGTAAAGAGTTTAAAATAATACTTCTTACCTATAAAGCATTAAATAATCTAGCTCCTGTTTATCTAACCAACCTTCTGTCTCGCTACAATCCAACCCGCTCTTTAAGATCTCAAAACTCAGGGCTTCTGGTAGTACCCAGAATAGCAAAGCCAAGTAAAGGAGGTCGAGCCTTCTCATTTATGGCTCCTAAACTCTGGAATAGCCTTCCTGATAATGTCCGAGGCTCAGACACACTCTCACAGTTCAAAACTAGATTAAAGACCTATCTTTTTAGTAAAGCATACACTTAATACATCTCATAGCGGTATGATGCATGAATGTGCTCCACGCATCTCGTTTATATACACTGTGAACAGCAGCTACGCTAATTATTCTCTTCATTCTCTATTTCCACCTGGGGATACCCATCCCGAGGCCCCCAGAGACTATGCAGCGCCACGGATGCGATCCAGACCCACGACGAGACGATTCCTAAGCTCCATAATCCTGGACCAGGCTGTATCCTGAGCAGCTGCTTGGTGGAGTAGCAAGCAAGAGACGGATTCTTGTGACCCTCCAAGGACAGACGAGCCTCAAGTTCTCCAGCCTCCGGCGACTAGACTGCAGCTAGAGCTGCGCACCGATGCATTACTCTTCCGTGTTTGGACTCTAAGTAGTGAATATTAAACAACTCTGAACTAAACTGAACTCCAACACTAATAACTGGACTGACACTTTCAATTTACTATAACCTTCTATGTGAAGCTGCTTTGACACAATCTACATTGTAAAAGCGCTATACAAATAAAGGTGAAGTGTTTAAAAAAAATCTGTCGTCCTTTACTCACCTTCATGAATTTAAAGGAAATTTGTTTATCTTTGGAACACACAAGCAATTAAAAGGTTTTTGATCTAATTTATAACACAGAATTGTAAGAATTAATTGAATAAACCATGAAAGGTATTGCATATGACATTTGGCAGGGAAATAACCCCCCATCCCCCCAACAATTTCATTAGATCCAAAGTCGTTATTGTGTTAAATCCCTCCAAAGAAACATCACAAAAAAAGAGCTATGGAAAGAAATATTTCACTCTCACAAATATAAAATCTTTTGGCTTTAGAAGACATGATTACATTCTTAAAAGAATTTGTCAGTTGTATAATTTTCATATTCGGGAAATATACAATAATAATAATAAATTCTCTGCGGGACTAATTGTCTTCATCTGTATTACAGAACATTTATTGCAGCTCCAAAACATTTTTTGACTCAAATGAGTTTATTCAACAGATTGTTCTCCTCGGTGGCCGAGCACGACAGCTTGAAACAAAACACAGATGTAACACACTCTTGTGAATGAGTACAATATCCGCTTGTTAAGTCGTGACGTATGGAATACTGTTTCAGGGTCCGAGCTGCTACTCATTTGAATTGAGAAAATTCTCTTTTTATATGATATCAAGTCATATCACACATTAAAGTGAAATTTTTATAAAATCATGCTGTACACAATGGTCTCTGCATGGACTTGCTGCATCACAGACACCAATATTTTAAAAATTCATTAAAAAATCATCACTTTCTGGCCATCGGATTGTAGGCATGGATATATTTATTGCGATCATGATTTTCTAAAGTATTACATTGCTTTGTAAACGTTTATTATTACCATTTGTTGAGTCTCCCCACACAGTTTGATAGAGAGCTTGGACCCGGAAGCTGCTTCACGTGACATCACACCTAACAAGCGGATACTGACTCTGAGGCGAAGAAACAATTAAATTAATTTGTTATGTTTCTATTATGTCCAGACAAAAGGTTTCTCATATAGTTTGTCAATATTACATTTAACCACTGAGAGCATTTAGTCGGTTTTGAGGATTTGTTTGGGTCTTTTTTTTCCCGTTGCTGTTTATGGAGGATGAGGCAGCTCATTTGGATTTGTGTTCCGAAAATGAATAAAGGTCTTGGGGTGGGCGGTTAGAAAAACATCAGGGTGAGTAATTAGTAGCAAAATTTTGGGGTGAACTAACACTTTAATTGCCATATATAAAAGTTCCAGCATACAACACAGACATGTTCTCTCTCTAGTAAAAAAAAAAAAAAAAAAAAAAAAACAGCTTGCAAGGTGAGTAAACTGATAGTAATATTTCATTTTTGGGTGAAAAGTGTATTTAATACACTACTTGACAAAAGTCTTGTTGTCGATCCCAGTTGTAAGAGCAACAAATATTAACTTGACTTCTAGTTGATCATTTGGAAAAACGGCAGAAGGTAGATTTTTCCAGAAGAATAATCTGTTAAACTGCACCCAATCATCACAAATACTGCAAAAGACCTATTGGAACCCGCATGGACCCAATATTCTCACAGAATTTAGTCAAGTTTGGTGAAGGAAAAAATCATGGTTTGAGGTTACATTCAGTATGGGTGTGTGTGAGAGATCTGCAGAGTGGATGACAACATCAACAGCCTGAGGTATCAGAACATTTGTGCTGCCCATTTTATTACAAACCACAGGAGAGGGCAAATTCTTCAGCAGGATAGCACTCCTTCTCAAACTTCAGCCTCCACATCAAAGTTCCTGAAAGCAAAGAAGATCAAGGTGCTCTAGGATTGGCCAGCCCAGTCACCAGACATGAACATTATTGAGCATGTCTGGTGTAATATGAAGGAGGAGGCATTGAAGATAATTCCAAAGAATCTTGATGAACTCTGGCAGTCCTGAAAGAACGCTTTCTTTATATTTCAGATGACTTTATTAATGAGTTATGTGAGTCATTGCAGAGATGTATGGATGCAGTCGTCCAAGCTCATAGGGGTCGTACACAATATTAATTCTTTTTCCACCGCACCATGACTTTACATTCTATACTGTACACTTCTGTTCAATGAAGAGACTAATGTCTAAGCATAGTCTCTCCGATTTCACTAAAATGATCTTCTGAAGATGAATATTAGTCAGCAAAGACACGAGGGTGAGTAAATGACAGAATTTTCATTGTGGAATGAACTAAGGCTTTTATTTTGATGAATTTGCTCAGCTTTATTAAATAAAAGGCTGTCCTGTTCAGTGTCTGGCACATGTTGTTGGGACGTGCTGTGTGCTCAGAGAGTAGATTGATTACTTCAGCCGCATGCATTTCAGCATTGATTGATGACTGGATGGAATAACCTTCAATTTGGACTCTCTCTGAATGATGGATCAGAAACACGCTGCAAGGGGAATAAATTAAAGCAGCCTTCCCTTTATTTTTGTTCTACACCACAAACCTTACGAGAGACAGAGAGAAGTAAAACCACAAGAAGCCACACTGAGGCTTTACTGAGATGTTTTTTTTTTTGTCATGTGGTTGTACGAATTTCAAATGCTAGTCACGGTCATGGCTGCGTTTTTCAGAGATGCTGTTTTCAAGTCTCAGCACTTGGCCACCACTGCCTTTGCTGGGCCCTTTGTTTAGGAGGAATGCATTAAAGCACCGCTGATCAATTAATTCTGGCGTGAGTAGCATCACACATAAGAACACACTGGAAAAAAAAGGCCTGTCCTACAACAAATCATACTCACTTTTAATGATACTAAGTAATAAAGTAATGCACATTAGAAAGGTTTACATAATTAATACAGAGGTTTAAAACTATGCTCAAAAAAACAACTGAATGGAAAAAAAAACCTCACAACAACGTTCCATTAGTAATGTATTTATAACATGAATTAAAGAATGAACAATACTGGTACAGTATTAATTTACAAATACTAATAAACTTGATAATAAAATAATAATAGTATAATTTACTGAGAAATATTTACTAATTATTCAAATGGGCTAAATGAACTAACAATGAGCTATTCTTTTCATTGATGTTGACAAACTTTTTTTTAAATACTATAATAAATGTGTTGTACACTGTTTATTCAAATTAGTAAATACAAAAACTACTTTGATTGTAAATATAATATCAATTAAATACATGTAAATCATAAATGTAATAGCTGATTACTGTTATTATTAAATATCATTATTATATTATTAACGTTTGATCACATGGATAAATGATATTTTAATAGGTAGTTTTTTTGTTTGTTTCATTTTGGTCTTATCCTATAAACATGATGACGTTTCTTTCAAATTTAAATCCAAAGAAAATATATACTGTACATGCATAAAAGACTCTCATTTTGACGTTTGCATCAAATAAAATTGACCAAAATCATTGTATATACACAGAGAGCACGTAAAGAGCCCATATTAATGTTAAAGATAAAATAATCTATGCAGTAAGTACTGTATACTGCGACATTTGGACGGTGAGGTTAGAATTTGGCATCAACAACATGGACGCATGGATTCATCCTGCCTTGTTTCAATAGTTCAGGCTGGTGGTGGTAGTGTAATGGCGTGGGGCACCATTTCTCGGCTCACTTTAGGCCCATTAGTACCAATGAGCATCATGTCAACGCCCCTGCCTACCTGAGTTTGCTGCTGACCATGTCCATCTCTTTATGACCACAGTGTATCTATCTTCTAATGGCTACTTCCAGCAGGATAACTCGCCATGTCATAAAGCATGAATCATCTCAGACTGGTTTCTTGAACATGACAATGAGTTCACTCTACTCAAATGGCCTCGACAGTCACCAGACCTCAATCCAATAGAGCAGCTTTGGGATGTGGTGAAACGGGAGATTCGCATCATGGATGTGCAGCAGACAAATCTGCAGCAACTGCCTGATGCTATCATGTCAATATGGACCAAAATCTCTGAGAAATATTTCCAGTACCTTGTTGAATCTGTGCCACGAAGGATTTAGGCAGTGCTGAAGGCAAAAGGAGATCCAACCTGATACTAGTAAGGTGTACCTAATAAAGTGGCCAGTGAGAATATGGATGATGTTTGTCATTGAGCACACTGTAAAAAATTGCTGTAAAATTTACAGTATCACGTGCAATTTTGGTTTGGAAAACTACAGCACAGATGTAACTTAATTTACAGCGCACTTGTAAATTTTCTATTAATAATACTGTAAAAGTTACGAGCGCACTATGAATCAATAATTAATTTACAGTGCACTTGTAAATTTTACAGTATTGCTGGCAACCAAAATTGCCAGTAATACTGTAAAATGTACAGCATTTTTTTTTACAGTAACACAAACAGATTTAATTGACCAAGGTTTAAAGAGTAAAAGAGCTTCAGAGCGCAGGTGTCAGCTTTTCAGTCTGGGTCAGTGAGACTCAATGACATTATAATATCAAGAACATGATGCTGAGGGCAAGAGAAAGAATACATTTCAGTTTTAGTCATGACATGAACAAAACATTTAGTTTTTTTTTCCTCTCCCACAGTGCAGCGTTGTGTTTCTGACTTCTCCAGGCTGCTGTGTTATTATTTGGTAATAGTGAGCACATGGTGAAGTGTGCGTCAGGGCCAAAAGCCGCGCTCTGCACTCCATTATAATGATTGCTGTGGAGTTTTCATGCTGGATTTTCCAGTTTTAGCACAAGGCTTTCTTTCAGTTTTATGGAAAGGCTGAATTGCTGGTCAAGAGGCCAGGGCTCGAGAGAGATATTTTTGGTTTAGTGGGAGAATTAAGCAGCAAGAGAAAATCCCAGAAGCCAGCACATGTTTCGGGGGATTCAAACGTTTATGCTACAGTAGCAAGTAAAACGCTTTAAGAAGTGATTAACCATACACTCTTAATTAAAAGGGTTTTCTGTAGTCATTCCTAAAAAGTCCATTCAGTGATCAGGTTCTTGAAATGAGCCTGTTTTTGTTAGTATTTTTTGTAATCTAAAGAGTCTTTTTCCATTATAAACAACCTATTGTGCAATAGAAAGATTCTAGGATTTATTAGGCTTTACATGGCCTGGCACCACATTACATCACTGAACTGTCACATCCAAATACACTCCTAGCCTCATATTGCCTACATCTCAGTAAAACTTGCAGGTTGTACCTCACACACGTCTCAGGTCTATTGGTGATCAGGCATGAGCGTCTTTTTTGTCTCAGGAAACTTTCACGTTTTCACACTGGCCCCAATATGCTAACTCTTTTCTATCGTGCTTTCATTGAGTCTATTCTATCCTTCGCTCTGGTGGTCTGGAAGTCAGGTTATTAGGAGGTCTAGCAGGTTGATTGGTGAATCACAGCTGAGTATTGAATCCCTGTATAGTAGGCAGCTTTTACGGATTGCCCAGAACATTAGTAGCTGTAGCTCTCATCCTCTGTCTGAGGAGTTTAACCCACTCACTTTGGGTTGAAGGTTTCAGACGCTTTTTAGTAGGACAAAGCGTTACATGGATAGCTTTGTCCCATCATCTATTGTCACTCTGAGTAAACTGTAATATTTTATAATGTACTTTTGTATATGTACATTTTTGTGTGCCTGTGTGTGTATATGTGTGGGTATGCATATGTGTGATTTAATTGATTGTATTAAAATCCAAACTTTGCTGCAAAAAGAATCTACCTACGGGTACCAATAGTCAACTGAACTGAACTATGCTCTTGTCTTCTGGAATTCTCTGCCTCCTGAACTTCAGGATTTTGCTACTTTGCAAGTTCACTTGTTGATTATTATTATTTTTTTGTATTGTTTGCACAGTGTTCAGTGCTGGGAGAAACTGCTTTTAAAGGTGTTATTTAAAATAAAGTTAATAAATGGAATGTTAAAGCATCTTCATTGAACCATATTGGACTAGAAAGAAAGTCAACAAAGTGTAACATTTTTATCTGTCATAAAGAGACAGTTCACGTCATTAACTAGCCCTCCAATTGTTCCAAACCTTTGATAAGGTTCTTTTTTTCTGTTGAACACAAAAGAAGATATTTTGAAGAATGTTGGAAACTGGTAAACATTGACTTCCATAGTAGAAATACTATACTATGGAAGTCAATGGTTACAATTCAATTCAATTCATGTTTATTTTTATAGCGCTTTTACAATATAGATTGTGTCAAAGCAGCTTAACATAGAAGTTCTGGTAAACTGAAACCGTGTCAGTCCAATTTTCAGAGTTGAAGTTCAGTTTCGTTCAGTTCAGTGTGGTTAAATTTCACTGCTGAAAGTCCAAACACTGAAGAGCAAATCCATCGACGCGCAGCAGGTTACAGGTTTCTTCAACATTCTTCAATATATCTTTTGTACTCAACAGAAGAAACAAAAAGGTTTTGAAGAAGTGGAACTAATAAAAACTTTCATGAATTTAACAGAGCTGTGATATTAAGATTTTTTTAAGGATACATTAAAATGATCTAAAGTATGTAACAAGAAATGTTTCTAATAAGAACTTCTAATAAGTATATACTGACTAAAATTAGGCTAAAATAAATTCATAAATTTATTACAGGAATAAATTCTTAAATATATAAAAATATTTATAATATTTCACAGTATTGCTGTTTCATAAATACAGCAATGGAGAGACTAAGAGGCCATATAAAGGCCATCAAGAGTCAGATATTTATATTTCAGAAATCAAACGCTTCCCACAGCACAATTTTAGTTAGTGTATTGCAAATTATAATCATTTTGATTGTTTGTTTATTTGTGTGTGTGTTTGTGCAACCAAACTATCAGTGGTACAGTACAGAAGTAAATTTATCCCTCATTACATTCCCGTTAAATGTGTAATATTATTATATTGGTTATTACACTGACGAACAGTGATCACTCATTCATATATACAACTAAAAGCCATTTAGATGTTTACATTTTATTTTTAAATATGTTTTTTCAAAGCAATAATGGACAGATTAGAATCAAACTGCAAAAATACTGCCACCTGGTGTAACGTTGCCATGCAAAGACAAAGAAAAGGTGGACTATTGAAATAATAATAAATAGTCAAGCCTATAAAATAATTATGTAAAATATATATATGCATGAAGAAGAAGCCTTAAGCAAGAGCTGATTCACTGACAGGTGTATATACTAGTCATTGTTACATATTAAAAAGGGAAAACTCATTTCCAGACGTTATTCATATTGTATCGTATGTTCCACAATTTCTCCAAAACAATCCACAGTCCAATTATTATGGGGAATATTTTTAAATAAAAGTGCTATAATCATGTATTAAAATTGTACTAGGAGATGATTCAGGCGAATCGGTGATTTCTGGCCGCACCACTGGCGTATGATCCAGACACAGATACATACAGATTCTTGTATGATGACAGGAGATCGCTTATTTTATAACCCTGCAAGAGACAAACAGTCAGTGAGGAGATTATCATAAGTACGTTTCACAACCAATAAATATTTGTAAGCTTTTTTATCCCCATAACAGCTTATAAATAAAATGTAAAATGCAGAATGATTTCTGTGAGGGTTATATTTAGGGATATAAACATACAGTTTGTACGTTATAAAAGTAACTAAGAATATTAAGTGTATTACGAAGGGCTTAATCGCTTTTTCAGCAACGTTGGTTCCAGAAACATTTCTTCTATCTGTTGTTAAAGCAGTTATAAACCATGAACCATACAGATCACCCATGAGGAGAATCAGAAATGATAAACTATTTAAATCAAAGTAAAGTAAATGGATGTCAAATGTACTTGATGGCTTTAATTAGGGAAATATCTAAAATCCCATGAACCACTGCTTATGAAACAAACAAACAACAATAGAAAAATAATACAACTATTTAACATTGTTAGTTGTATCTGCAGAAACCTTTAAGAATGTGATGGTTTTTCCCGGTAAATATATTGAGGAGCTGCTGACATGAAATTGTACCAGACCTGGTGAAAAATGTTAAGTCAACAGGACCTTTAGAAATATATTTTCGGCACTTTTGTACATATCTAGCAAGAAAATGTATTCTTCTGGTGTTGTCCTCTCCTAACATTCCTTCGGTCAAAATGTGGATAGATCAGATTGCCATTTTCTTACCCTTGGAAAAACTGTCTTATGACTGATGATTTCTGGCATATCTGGAACCCTCTGTGGGCGTTTTTGGAGAATGTATCTTAAAAGACTATTTTAATTTTATTTTAATGTATTTATTTTTTGTTAATTTTACCCTTCACAAAAGACCTGAATTACTAGCTGATGGACGATTCTATAATAGATGGCTATATTATTGTATATGATGACATGAGACACTTATACCACTGTTCTGTTATTGTAAATCTTTAAATAAATGTTAAAAAAATAAAACAAATAAAATGTAAAAAAAAAAAATTTAAAGGCGTCTTTTATTAAATGAAAAAAAAAAGTTAAATACTTAAAAAAAGAAAAAGAAAAATATTTTCGGAGAGAAAAAACAGAATAAATGTTTGACCCTCTGTTATACTTGGGTCTTTTTGTGGACATAAATATCTCTGTGCACTTTGCTTACAGCGACTTTCTGACTGGTGGAATTATTTAAATAGCATCATGGGTAATTGAGTTTTTATATATGAATACAGTAATGGAACATGATTGATCTAAAAAGAAGTTGAATTTTGATCAACAAAAACAAATCTAATTAATGAACTACCCCAGAGCTCACAGCTGCCCTGTTTAAAAAGTTTTATAAAATTAAATTTTCTTTTGGATATAATAAAGGATTTTAGAACCCAGCTGTTGGTCTCTACGATGTAAAACACAAAAAGTAATGGTATCTCAAAACATCTGAGGAAACCGATTGCAACAAACCATTTAAGTTCAAAATCTAATCCTAATGAGGACTGTGAACTTAATCCATTTGAGTAAACGAAGCAATTTGAGCACAGTAAAACCCAGTAAATGAAGAGAACTCAAACCAGCTGAGTACTGTTAAACACAATAAGTTAAAGTAACTCAAACCGCTTGAGGAAACCGATTGCTACAAACCATTTGAGTTAAAAAACTAATCTACATGAGTACTGTGAACTTCCTCCATTTAAGTTAAAGTAAAGCAACGGGGTATTTAATTAAGTCGTTACCTTCAACACTGAGTTCAAAATTCTTTTCAAAAGAGTAGAATTCACTTTCAGTAAAATTCTGAGTTAACTACACTCATTTCATTTGATAAAGTTGACTGTTGGGTTTTACAGTGTATGGTAAGTCCAATACAAAATGCAAATATGTGTGTGTTTTTTTGTCTGTTTACTCTTGTACAATGAAGGTGGATTATGAGGACATTGTCCATGTCCCAGTTTTTCAAAAGAACAAATATCTAAATATATATTAAATATAGCAATACTAGTCAATTTTGACCATTTGGCGACATTTTGTTTGGTCCATGACTTATAAATGGGGTTTGTATTTAGGGGTGGGGGAGAGAATATACATTTTGTACCGAATATAAATCATTACATCCATGGGAAGTCCCCATAAAGATAGCAGTACAAGTGTGAGTGCGCTATATTAACTCAAAAATGATTTTTGCTGCTTGTTCAAACTACTCCTTTAACATGAGTTGATTCAAAACAAATCTTCAGGTTTTTTGGGGTGTTTTATGTTCAATTGTTTTATGTTCAATCCACTTAAATTTGTAAAAACAATTGAGTAAACTTGATCAGTTTGTGTTGGGACAACATGAAGGAATTGTTAGCTATTTTACAGTGTTTACCTGCGAGGTTTCACAGAGCAGAGTGTTACCCTGCACCAGGTTACCGATGGTCATGTGAAAATAGGTGCTTCCACTGGACCAGGATGTGATCTTACTGAACAGATGCGCCGCGAGCACCTCCTGCAGGCAATCCAACCAAAACACTGGTTAATTTCACAAACTATACAATGCTGAGACATGGCTGGGCTTCTGTGTGTCTGGATTTGCACCTTTGTCTTTGTGTTGATAAGACTGATTCCTTGTTTGCTGATTGATATCATAATAACACTGGGGTAATTCTTCTCAGAGGTTTGCTGTGAGGGAAAACGACAGTGATTATCAAGAAAACAGCCTCTTTTATTAACAGTTAGGTTTATTTTACAGTGTTAGATTACCTTTACTTCGAAGAAAGCACATCCAAAGGTTGGCCACGGTGAGACTGTCTTCAGGAACTGCAGTTTGGCTTCATCTACACTCATGCCTGCCTGCTTGTTGTATGAATTGATGATGTGCTGCAAACCAAAGACAAAAACAATTAATCATGAGGATCTTACACTGAAAAACAAATACACTTTAAAACTACTGTAATTTTTTTACAGCAAAATTTTAAGTATAATTTAACTTTGATTTAAACTATAAAACTGAATTTATTCTACATTAAAAATATTTATTGTGGTCAAGAAAAAAAGTGACATTTATATAAAGTAAAAATATTGTTTAATATATATATATATATATATAT
>CAIGQQ010035826.1:10022890-10055300 GCA_903798035.1 Danio albolineatus | reverse complement strand
TTATATTATATTATATTATATTATATTATATTATATTATATTATATTGTACTGTATTATGTTACATTAGATTATTTTTCTTGTTTTAGCAACAACTGCATATTTCCTAAGGATAAAAAAAATCTACACAAGCTAAAATAATTATTGCATTACTATTATATTCTTTATTACTTTATTACAGACCCCAAAGTGTTCAATTTAATTGTTTGTTTTTTATTATTTATATTATAATCAACACTGGAATGATGAAAAAAAAACATGTAGCATTTAAATTGCACACAGCGCAGATTTTATATTAATTTCTAAATATTTTTTACATTATGTTTCTGCACAGTAACTTATTTCTTTCTCATAACTTTCATATTTCATATTACTTATTACATAACATTACATAATTAAGACCACTAACAGGTAAAAAAAAAATGAATATATGGGCTAATTTATTATCTAGGAAACTAATGATCTGTTGACACCGAATGCCTTGCCTGAGGTAAAAGTCCGAACTGTTTAATTAACATCTAACTGGCTCAACATTGATTGTGCGGTTTGTGTCAGATGGGTGATGTTCAGTTTCTTTAGTTTTTTTTTGTAAGAGATGTGCTCATTTACTTGCATACAACTGCCATTTAAACTGAATTTCCTCATAAAATTGAAGTTTACTAGGAAAAAGTGCCTTTTTTTTACCTCACTATTTCAATTCTCGACACCTCAGGATACGAGAGCTGCAAGAATTCGCCTTCTGTCTCTTCCTGAAAGAAGACTCCTTTCCAGTTCACCACAACCACAAACTCCTCTTGAGGAACTGAAGGACCTGGACACAAATTGAACAGATAGTTCACAAATTCAAAAGGATAGTTCACTCAAAAAATATGATTGTATAATAATAATCTTCATATTTTTTACTTTCTTCTGTGGCCACAAAAGATGTTTACCACAAAACATCCAAGCTGTTATTTTTCATTCAGTGAAAGGATTCTGTGTGAGCAGTGTTTTCAACCTCACTCTGTTCTCACCATACGGCTTCAAAAGACAAAATTCTGTCAGTAACCACTCACCATAATCAAGGCCGGATTAACCAATGGGCATTATGGGCACAGGCCCAGGGGCCCGTGCGCACTTGTGGCCCCTGTGAGGGGTGGAAAAATGCCGATGTTGGAGTGTCTATTTGGGTCAAGTTGAAATAACGCACCTCGTCGGAATAAGTTTTTAAGTGATTTCCGCCACGCACTGTTTGATCGACAGAGACAACATAACTAAAGAGCGCAACTGATAGCAGCATGACTGGCGTAGCTCGTAAAGTGCATGGCAAAATATTTTGACACGATCGACCAACGGTTCAAATCAACTCATTCTTTTTTTTCCATATTACATATCAGATTAGAAATATATATATATATATATATATTTTATAAGAAAGGAAATATTTTTGTTTAAAAATGAAAATAATGAAAATGTGATATAAAGTCAGAAGTGGCTCGTGGGTATTTAATAAGGCTTATTTCATATGTGTAGAAAACAGCATCTAAATATTCTATAAACAGTTATTTTCCACCTGGTGCTAAATGTAAACGACATCTTAATATAACTCATTTGTATTTACAATGGATACCCTTTAAAATATATATTCTAAAATAAATATACATAATATATATTTTAGTACTGCTTCAGTGAACTTGAAGAAGCATACTAAAAACCATTCATTTTCACTGTTTATTTATTTAATTTTTTTGATCAAAGTGTGCTTTAAATCTTTTTAAAATAAGTAAAATCTCAGTGGACTATAAGTATATGTACTGTATATCATTTATTTTAAACATGCGGGCAATACATTATAGATTCATTTTATTTAAAAATATTACATTGTTCTCATCTTTTAATTCAACTATAGGGGTGTGGCCGGGCAGGGGCCTAAGAAGACAATGTGCCCAGGGGCCTTTGAACTCTTAATCCAGGCCTGACCATAATGTTCCAATCTCCTGAGACCTTCATTCATTTTCAGAACATAAATTAAGATATTTTAGATTAAATCCAAGAGCTTTCTGTCCCTATATATAGCAACAATCCAGAGATTTCCACTAAATGAATCAAACATATTGTCAAAATATTGTTTTTGGCACACAAGTGTTCTCGGAGCTTCGGTTGATTACAGTTAAACCACTGAGGTCACATGGAATGACTCGACAGTGTTTTTGGTTAATTTCCTGGACTGGATGAGGGAGATCTCCAATTTCATCTAAAAAATAAAGTCTCTGGATTTTGGAATGACATGGGATGACAGAATTTAATTCGCATCACAGTTTATGCACTGTGTCTGTGTGATTTAACTTGCTTTCATTCATTTTAATATTAAAGAAAGAGCAGTGTGAGTTTTCCTCAGAAGAGATAAAGTCAAACAATAACAACATATTGGATCCCGCAACAAACATTTTAGCATTTTTGGATAAATGTTCCTAAAAAACATACCTGAAATCACTTGAGCCTCATATAACTTGGAGAAATGGATTGGCCACTTCTGTCGTGCATATTCAACAGTCTCTGACTTCACTTTGTAGACAGGTGTGTTAGTGTTTATGTAGGGACCCTGTAATTACACAAGAGTGCTGCTTGTAATACTGTGCGTGGTTATTGTGAACAACTATATTTGTGTGTAGCAGTATATGAATATACCTGTGTGTGTGCAGAATTGACCATCTGCACTAGTTTGACCAAAGACTTGTTCTCGATTATTGTCATATTCATGCTCTCCCGAACAATCTTCTGAGCAATTTCCAAACTGCTTTCAGAGCCGTGCTGAACGTAATAATGTTTGGCTGCGAGCTGCACATAATCATCCTCCTAGATGAAGGTCAACAACAACAACATTACAAATCTCTACTATAAATACATGCAACACGAAAAGAACAGAAGCTCAAAACCTGAGCTGACCTTGTCAGACAGATATTCTCCATGTTTGAGTCCATGGATGATCTGCCTGTAGATGAGCTCTGTGCTGATTTGGTCAGATGAACAGTCATGCCATGGTGTGAAGATCTCTTTGCGGAAGTAGAGGCGCCAGGGAGCGTGTTGCTCCTCTCGCCCTTGCCTCTTTTCTTCCTGCTCACACATAGACACGGCATCCAGAATGTGCTGACTGCCACTGCCAAGAGACCACATCTGAAGAAGAGATGCACATGTTAAGATTATGGTACCCTTGCTTCTACAGTCAGTCAAGATGAAGTTATTCTGCTCCCTGTCTAATGTTCCAAAAAACAAATGTTGTCTTTTTTTTATCCTTTTATCTATGTAAAGCTGCTTTGACACAGTCTACGTTGTACAAAGCTCTACAGAAATAAAGGTGATTTGTATTGATGATCAAAATTAGACACTTGATTTTTT
This sequence comes from Danio albolineatus, assembly GCA_903798035.1. Classification (NCBI taxonomy): domain Eukaryota; kingdom Metazoa; phylum Chordata; class Actinopteri; order Cypriniformes; family Danionidae; genus Danio; species Danio albolineatus. The sequence continues at coordinate 10,051,926 of CAIGQQ010035826.1, read as the reverse complement.
TCTGAAATAATGCTATCTTTGTTGTTATTTTTAAAATGTTTTTATGAATTTTAATAGCTTTTTATTAATTAATTCCTTCATTCATTTTTCGCCACAGCAACTTATCCAGCATATGTTTTATGCAGCGGACGCCCTTCCAGCCACAAACAAACACTGGGAATCACCCATACACACTTATTCACACGAATGATGGTCAAACAAACCATGATGGTCAAACAAATAAAACGGTCTTTTCACCCCGACGCAATTTAATAGGGCAATATAAAAACTAAAGAACTTAATTCTTATATTTGCTTAATTTTTGCAGCCTAGGGCTATACTTCTCAAAATGGATTGTATCGTTTCTATAGTGTAAAATCATATTGGTAATAAAACTAAAACCAACAAAATGATAACTTAATTGAACACACCCTTTCACATAAGGTACAGTACACTTATAGTGTCGTCCTCTTGTGGAAAGGCAAAGCTGAAAATCTATGGTTAAAGCGCCACCCAGCAGCCAAAAGCTGTTGACGCACTTAAAAACGCCGCCGCGGCGGTACGAACGATGGTAAAACGAACGTTGTGAACCAGAGACATCTGTACACTTTTGCAATCACACACATACACTACGACCAATTTAGCTTATTCAATTCACCTGTACCACATGTCTTTGTACTTGTAGGGGAAACCGGAGTACCCGGAGTAAATCCATGCGAACTCAAGGAGAACATGCAAACTCCACACAGAAATGCCAACTAACCTTTGTGCTGCAAGGCGATCCTGCTAACCACTGCGCCACCGTGACTCCCTTTTTATTAATTATAATTTTTTTTTTCTAATAACGTATTTATAATAAATAATTTATTATAAATAATATGTAATATTTTTATTAATCACTAATTTGATAAATTTTTCATTTGTATTAATTTTAGTTCTGGAATTGTTCTCAGAATTAGAGAACAACAATGATTGTAACATGAAGACAGATTGCAACTAAAATTTCTGAAGGTTACAGCAGCCAAAAACAGTCAGGAATTGCACATGCTCTGGAATTTTATATGATTTTAGCACATCTGCAGCCACTGGCATCACTAGTCTCCCACACGGCTCCGCTGCAATCTTCCACAGTTCTGTGACTGTAGTGTGTTTCTTAGCCATGATGACTTTGTCACCAAGGAGTTTCAATCAGGTGTACATCAGGACTCTGGACTGCCATTTTATTATTTAAATGTGTTTAGCTTCAAGTAACTACAGTACTTTACCCATATTGTGGTTGGGCTCATGCTCTAACGAGAATATTACAGGCTGATTGCGCCTCAGGTGTCATTTACACAAGTGTGTTTTTCTTTTAAAATCCTTTTAAATCCTGTTTCGGAAAAACAATATCTGTCCACACTATACAACCTAAAACGCATGATATGTGACCATTCACGCTCACTGGGCATGCACATGTTTTGCAGGCATCTGTACTTGCCGTCTACTGGTTATGTAATTGTTATATGAGAGGGGCTTGATAAATCAGGCAATGATACGCAATAGTCCAGAAGACCAGCCAGAGAGTGACTGTAAATAGCTACAACAATAACTGGCTGGCATTTTAAAGTGTTCTCTTATTTGATCAGTCTTCATTTACAGTATATAACATACTGTGCTCCAGAATATATGTAACTCATTAACTATGTTTGAAAACTGCTCTTTTACTGCTGCTTGAATATTTAGAATATTGTAGGTTGTTCGCTCATTTTGATCTCTTCGGTATTTCATGTGTGACTGTCACTGTGTTTTCGCAGGTGAAAGGAAGCCATTCAGATATTACACACCTTCTCATACATTGCAGCATACAGGGAAAAGCCGAAACTGTCTTGCAGGTTTGTGTTCTGGATGATGGCGCTGCACACCTCTGCAGAACTGCTGGCGGAGTCCACAGTGAGGCTGATGTTTCTGCCATCCATCAGACCCACAGCCACTCCAATGGGATTCTTATTCTCTACAGACTGGCAGATTTAGGAAAAAACAGTCGGTTATATTTAGGTTAGATACAGCTAATACTGTAACTCATGGGGAATGCTTACCTGTAGTTCAACCCAACATGGCGGCTCATTTCTTTCTCCATTGGCTAGAGTCCTCCGCAGTCGCTCTGCACAGTAGGCAGAGTACTCATTTGGCCCACGGCGTATAAAGCTTTGCAGATACTGTGAAAAAAATTAAAATGACAATCAATAAAACATGACACAAACCTTAACGGTAGATAAAATACATAACTTAATAAATCACAACAACAACGAACAACACATAGCAATACAAAACAGCATGAAAATTCAACACAAATAGAAAATAAACAAACATATGAGATACGTTACGTCAGAAATGATCTAAAAGTTATTAAAATCATAGACCTAAAATGTGTCATCTAGATTTTTACAAATTAAAGCTTTTGTGTAATAATTTATAAGCAGTAAATGACTACAAATTGCAAGCAATCTACCCTGAACTGCAATATAAAATAATCAGATTACAGGGATTATATTAATCTTATTTAAAATGTAAGACGCAATTCTTTAAATGCAAATGAGCTGCTCTTTTCCACCCCTTTTCCAGAAAAGGGCGATGCATTTACAGCTTGTGGCTCAGATACTCTGGCAACAAAAACAAAGCATCTGCATGAGCTTTAAGGCTGCTTTAAGGCCGGCTCACACTGTGCGATTTTTCAAAATCCTGAACTATTGTGGTATATCAGACTGCACGAACATGGCTCACATGCCACACTGTAAGATCTCAGCTATCATAAAGTCAGACTGAACGACAATAAAGTAAAAGTAAATGCCCCCGGAGTTTGACGTCACCCATGACACTTTCACTATCATTTGACTAGTTGTCACACTGCAGGAAAGTGTCTTTTGACACTGCCAGAACTTCACCGGAGGAAAAATCTGGTCACAACGGGCATGTTGACAGCATGTTTCCCAAATTCGTCTCAGATGACAAAATCGTGGCTGAAATCTCAAAGTGTGAGCAGGGCTTTATACTTCAGCGTCGAGCAATCGGCGTGACCCACGGCGCCTGCCTTACGCGTTGCTGTGCATTTATACTTCTGTGTGCTGTTTGTGTCGCTCTGCAATAACATGCCAGAAACGCTAGCTCGCAGTAGGTTGTTATGTTCCTCTGTGTCGAGTTTCTTTATTGATGTTTTGTTTTTTCTGAATGCTTCCTTAATGTACAAGTAGCTAAAACTCGCTCATTCTGAGGCGGGAGCCGGCGGACGTGCAATGACTTTCATCATGAAGTAAACACAAAAAAGCGTTGGCCACAGTGAGCAGTATGTTCACTGTGCCAAACAATACGCGTGCGCTTGACGTAGAAGTAGAAATCAGCCTTTAAAGCTGGTCAGTTTAAACACCTAATATACATTTCTGAGCACACAGACACAAAGCAAAAGCACCAAAAGCCTTCTATCAGATTGTGCATGTCACGTAAAGTAAGTATATAGCTTAAATTATTTTGGGTAATTTAGGTATTCAGTTTTCTTTCACATCACTGTCAAATACATACCACTATATGTGATACAAATCCACACATTTAAATGTTTGTTATGTCTTTAAAAGTAACAGCTGGGAAAGAAACTGCATGTGTATCAGTGTATTTTAAATGCTAAGCAACATCTATTGGATACGAGGGAAATACAGTACTAACGTAATGACCAAATAATAGGAGATAACACAACAATATCACATATAACTCAGAACAAAACAGTGCTTTAAACATCATCCAACAATACATAATAACATAACATACAGTATATAACAGCGATAAACTGTGATTCAATAAAACATTCAGCAGACATTAATGCAAAATAAAACCCCTTCAGGACAATACATTAGCCCCTTATGCCAAGCTCCAGACCACTTTGTCAGGTTTATTACAAATGAGAGCATGAATTAGCTCATAAATAAAAGAACTACACTTAAAACAGTAATTTATACCTTTGTGAGGCGGTCTGTAGGGGAAAAAATACCAAGACAGATGGCCAGAAGGATCCAGCCTCTGTTTACACTTTTGCGGTTTTTATTGCCTGTCAGCTGCTTACAGATCTGACAATAGATTTCATCTCTGAAAAACATACACAAAGTCTTAAAGATCATGTATTCCGTTATGGAAACAAAATTTGAACAATGTAAAGGACATCATATTAACCTTATATCCGGTCGGACGATGGCGTAACCCACAATTATGTGCAGTTTCTCCAAGGGTGTCATTGGACGATCAAAAGTTGGTCCCTCTCCAAACAGCACAACCTGCTCCTCCTGAACAGCCTCCATTTGAGGTTGTGGTTCTTCTTCTGGCTGCGAATTTCATTAGAATAGTTAACAGGTCAGTGGTCAGTGTTGGGGAACGCTACGTTTTAAAAGTTGCGCATTACAATCTTGTGTTACTTCTTTACAAAGAGAGGCTTAAGGTGTTGCTTTTTAAGGAAAGTAATGCATTACGTAATTTTTGCCTAATTTTTTTCACCTGGGTAATTTTCATGTTTGTTGTTTTAAATGTAAGGCCCCTTGAACACCAAAAGTCAAATGTAAATTGAATAAACCTCAGGAAATGTACATCTGTGCTCAATCAAACTCACTTTTAGTAACTCAGAGATTTGGGGCAATTAAAAAGTAATGTGCTACATTATTATTACAATTTTTATTATTATTACTTAAAACAGCAGTAATCTGATTATGTAACTTTTATTGATTTGTTTTCTTCTTAACACCATGCTGCATTTATGAGTTTATTAATAGCAAGAACTAGTTAATCAATACTCAAGTCGAAGGAGAGACAGAACCAGATTGTCTTTGGGCTGTGGGAGGACACCGGAGTGAATCAACACTAACACATGGAGAAGATGAACATAGATGAACACAGATGAACATTTCCACATAGAAAGACCTCTTGTTCCTGCCAGGGCTTGAAATGGGGACTTTCTTGTTGTGAGATAACAGTGCTAGCCCTCAAGCCACTGTGCCAATCCCTCTGATTATGTAACTCGTGTTGTTATACATTACCCCAAACACTTACAGTACTGTAATATTCAGTGATGTACTCAGAGTAGTAAATAAACATTTCACCTCTTCTTCAGGAATGGCGGAGTGTTTACGTTTCCCTCCCCCCTTCTGCTGCTTCATTTTCTTCCTCAAGAATTTCTGCAATTACATAAGCCAAAAAGAAACACATTTTAGTTACTGAAAATGAACTATATGAAGTATATAATTTGAAACTATAGAGTTGAAGTCAGAATTATTAGCAGTCCTGTGAAATTCAACTCTTTTTCAAATATTTTCAGAGCATAAAGGAGATGTTTTATGTTTATGTCTCAGTTGTTTACCTGATCTAATCCAACAAGGTTACTGAGTCGCCGTGCTTGTCTCTGCCCGAGGTTCCTCTGAATGGGGTCGGCCATAGCAGAAACACGTTCTTGTTTTGGCTCTGGAAGATCTCCCATAAATCTCAGTATGATCCACCATACTGTCAAACAGGCCTGGAGGGAGAGGGAAAATAAGAAAAGGCGACACTAAACAGAAGAACATAATGCTAATGCTAAAGCTACTCACCAAGGTATCGCCTTCGTCCTCATGGTAGAGCAGGGGTTGCCGTAATCTCTGCTGGATGTACGAGTGGGTAGAAGCTCCTTGGAAGTGCAGTGATGCAAATTTTGAGAAAGAGAACTCATCGTCCTCTTCCTCCTCCTCTTCTTCTTTCTCTTGATGGTCTTCACTGCTTTCTGGTATTGACATCACCTTGGCCTCCACCACAGGGCTCTCGATTAGTTCAACCTCTTCTAATTTTGCCGGTTCAGCTTCAAATTCCTAGGAGAACATCAAAAGCAAATCCACACACAGTTAGTATTAACCTAAAAGTACTAATATTAGCAACTGCATTCATACATGTGTTTAAAAAAAGATATGTATTATGTACATGAAGCAAATACTTAAGAGACTATTATTGTTTATTTTGATAAATAAATGAGTAAAGAATGAAAATTATCATCATCTGAACACAAATTAATTATCCTCCATAGACAGCAACAATCCCAAAACACTTTTGTGCACCCAAACTGTAAAAATAACTTTGTTTGTCTTCTCTTCCACATCAGGTCATGGTGTGCATTTACTATGGGCAATACAGCATATGGGCAGTGTACATATTGCGTAACTCACAACTGCCTGTATCACAATTGACCATAGTAAATGTGCACTCTGATATAACGCCGGAGATATAGATATAATATATAACAGATGTAACAGTCATATTCACTATTTTTGGTGCACTAATGTGTTCTTGGAGCCTCATATGATTACAGTTGTTACACTGAAACCACACAGAATGTTTTTGGTTTGTTTGTCTGAACATCTTGGGACTGTTGCTGTCTATGGAGGAGCTCTCAGATTTTATCTAAAATATCTTCATTTGTGTTCAGAAGATGATCAAAGGTCTCAGGGGTTAGGAATGACACGAGGGTGAGTAATTAATAACTGAATTTTCCTTTTGGGTGAACTAATCCTGTAAGAGTCTGTGACTGAATCAGCTTAGTTCCTTTATTCATCAGGGGTCACCACAGCGGAATGAACTGCCAACTTATCTAGCATACATTTTATGAACTACTTTAGTTCATTTTATTTCATGAACTACAGCCAATTTAGTTTATTTAATTCATCTATACCGCATGTGTTTGGACTGTGGGGGAAACCGGAGCACCCAGGGGAAACCCATGCGAACACGGGGAGAACATGCAAACTCCACACAGAAATGTCAACTGACCCAGCCGGAACTCGAACCAGCAAGCTTCTTGCTGTGAAGCGACAGTGCTAACCATTGAGCCACAGTGTCGCGCCTGACTGAATCTTTATTTTGGTAATTAATTTGTGTTTGGCTTGTAATATGTTTGGCTACAATTATTTTAAAATTGAATAATGCAGTGTGTAGCTTTTTTATTTTTTTGTCTTAAACAACCATGCTGGAATATGTATCCTAGGGTTACTTTAAAGGATGACAATGCCAAGATTGTGGAAAACATGTTTCATTTTCACACATCAATTCACCTGACTTGAACTCCACTGAAAGTCTTTAAGATTTGCTAGAGTAGCCTTTTGGTGGTTTTCCTCATGGTCAGATTATTTTACAATCATCTTTATTCTTTAGTTGTTGTGGCATTGTTTTGACAACCATCTGCAATAACCAATTAATTCCCATCAAAAGTTGCATTACATTACTTTGTAAAGACCATTCAGGCACAGAACTTTAGAGGGTTCAGGCCAATTAGTATGTATATAGTATATAGTATGTAGTAGGTGTGAAAATGAAGCTTCAGTTTGTTTGTTTTCTATAGTGCTTTATGTAATGTAGACTGGATCAAATCTGCCTCCCGATGAAGAGGCATATAATAAAATCAGATAAGAAAAATTAAGCAATGTGGAAATGATTAAACAATAGAGAGACCCAGTATGAACTTAGGATTTGTCATCTTGGAATCTGGCCATCAGATAATATGGTTGTTTAGCCAAAAATTGCCAAACATAAATAAAAAAACAGAAAAATATTTATTACTGGTGTAAAGATCCAATTATATAGAGCCTCCTAAATATTAGCTCACTTAGATCCAAAACAGCATTTTTTTTGGCCAGGCAGTGTATTATTAGTGGATACTGTATATTATATACTTCATACTATCAGTAAAGCTGCTGTGAATTCTTTCTTTGTTTTTCGACAATAAAGCTTACATATGCTAACAGAGTTTACACGTCTTATTGGACTTTGAGAAATGATTCCGATAAGGAAATGTTCGTTCCCATTAAATTGATGTCTTGCTTCCTTATACTGCTGTCGAGAGTTACTCTAACCTCGAAACCCTCAGGAGCCGGGCCCTCTTGTCCTGCGATTGCAGTCGGGAGGAAGTTGAAAATATTCTCCACCATTTCATCTTCATCCTCTCTATTCTGAGATTTGGCAGTTTCCTCGTTTTTTTTGAGCAGCTCCTCCAACCGTTGCTGAAGCTCCAAAGCTGCCAGTTCCTGAGCTTGTTTTTCTTGCGCAGTCAAAAACTCCTGAGACAGGACAAAAAAAGCTTTATTTTGTGGAAAACCCTGATAGACTTTATTTTCAGGATTCTTTTTATATTTAAAACTATTTAAAATGTGTAATTATTTAGCAAATGTGTAATCATCAATAAATTTCCTGTAACTTTATGAATTTAATGTGTCCCTGCTAAATAAATGTATTCATTTTCTTTTCAGACTTTAGAATAGTATCCAAAAGAAATAGATTAGCAAATATTTCTTTATCGTAAATAAAAGTAATAAATGTTTCTTGAGCATATATGAATTATTTCTTTGAAGGAGCAATATACAGAGCTGATATTACAAGAATGAAGCATAATAATAGCATAATAACACAGCTTTCACTGCATTTTTGATTAAAGAAATAGTTTATCTAAAACTGAACATTCCGTCATCATTTACTCATCCTATTTGAATTTCTTTCTTGTGTTGAACAGAAAATTAGGTATTTTTAACAGTGTTGGAAACCTGTAACCAATCACTTCCAAGCAATTCTGTTTGCTACTATGGAAGTCAATGGTTACCAGTTTTCAGCTTTCGTCAAAATATCGTCTTTTCTGTTTAACAGAAGAAAGAACTTCATGAAGGTTTGGATCCAGCTTATGGCAAGTTAATAAGTGTGTGAACTTCCACTTTTGGGTGAACTATAGATTTAAATAAATGCAGGCTTGTTGAGCATAAGGAATGACTTTCAAAAATAATTCCTCTATACTTTAGTCACAAATATAAATTACAACAAAGAAGTTGCTCTGATCCATTCTCAATTCACCTCTGATTTCATTCTCTTGAGGCTTTTCCTGGCCAGCAGTCCTCTGGTCTGTGCCTGGAGTAGAATCACTGCCTCTTTTTTAGATTTCAGCTCCTTCCTGGCGAGTAAGCCACGGGTCTGTGTTTGCAGAACAATAGCTGCAGCCCGTCTGCGCATGTACTCGTCATGGAGTTTCCGACTGCGCACTTTCGCCTGCAGCCGAGCAAATCCCTCCTTGACCTAAGAGGGAAAAGAGAAAGAGTGTGAGGTGTGTTTTACATTGTTTTGATTGCAGAGATAAAATGTTCCGGCAAAACTTACTGTGCAAAAGTCCCTCTTGTCTTTGTAGCCACGCCAGTTCTTCTGCAAAACCAGAGCTGCCTTCCTTTTGTTTATAAAGTTTTTTCTGTATGTGGATGAAGAATGGATTGAGTCTCTACAACTATGTTACACTTGGACACAGAGCAGAGACAATGAGGAACAAACCTGTCTTTATGAGCAAGCATCACTCTCTGGATGATGAGAGCCTTCCTGTTAAGCTCCTGCTCTCGCTCCAGTTCTAGGAAAGTGTCATGATGACCCTGTGACAGGGAAACAGAAAGAAAACACAATTCTTGAATTGAGGGAATGATTTTTTTTTCTTATTCACCTATGATTGAAAATCAATTAAATATATGTGACTGTAGACCACAAAGTCAGTCTTAGATGGGTATATTTTAGTCAAAATGATCAAATTTTCTTATATGCCAAAAATATTAAGTGAAGATCATGTCCCATGAAGATATTCTGTACATTTGCTACTGTAAACACTTTAAAACTCAATTTTGCACTGCTTGACTCTTCATTTAGGCAACTTTAAAGGCAATATTTAGATTTTTTTTAAACTGTCAGATTCCAGGTTTCATATTCTATATTGATTTTATGTTTTGCCATATCTTAACAAACCATTAATCAATGGAAAGCTTTTTTTATTCAGTTTGTTTGGAATCACAATTACAAAAATACAATTATGACTGGTTTGTGGTCCAGGGTCACATTTAGAATTTTTTTATTTTTTTGAAATCCATCTACAATTTTACACACAGCAACAATTTCTCAGCATTATTAGCAAATTTAGAAAACTGAAGAGGTGCTGCTTAATTTGTTTACAGAAAACCTTTGCAAATAGATAGTTCTAAAGAGATTACTTATAATAAATATATTTTTATAGAACATTATAAATGTACTATTTAATGTTACTTTTGATCCATTTAACGCACCATTTCTACAAAAAAATATATAATTTAAAAAGCAAAATGACCCTAAACTTATAAACAATACAGTTCAATATAATTCCAAAATAAATGATTTTAAAGGAGATTTAATATTCCAAGGGTGCATGCGGACACTGGTGTAAAATGTTATAATACACTTGATAAATGTTATGCAGGAGATACCCTGAGGAAGACTTTGGTTTTGCCAATCTTCCAATCCTCTTCGTCTTTGATTAAAGTTCTGCAGATGGCAGCGCAGCAGTTGGAAGCAGGCTCCTGATAAAGAAATAACAGATATTTTATTAATCAAATCATGCAACACTGGTACACTCATAGCATGTCATTTCCAACAAATAAAGTGTAAACACACTTAGTTTGAGCAAGATACAGACACACATCAACTTTGCTCAGCCAATAGCATGACTTGAGTCTAGGACAGTCGGCATTTCAGGTCAAAAACAGATGGAAGGGTGTTCAGGGTAACCTGTTTGAAAATGATTATATTTCTTACTATTTTATTTCTTATTATTTTTGCCTATGGCGGCTCTAGTAGCATAAGGATTACACACTTCATTTTCAAATAAAGGCATCAGCATTAACAAATACACTCAGTTCCTAGCAACCAATTACAGATCTACAAATCTACATTTAAAACTGAATAATTGGTTGATGTTCTAAGAACTTAAATGGATAGTGATTAAACATAATTAGGGAGCTTTTACACATTTATATGTTCACGTATATGTTCATATGCATTGGCATTATTTAACAAAAAATGTTGAAAAAATACAAGTGTTGAAAATGTACGTTATGTTAAAGGGCCACGAAACACCAAAACACATTTTTTGAGCTGTTGACAATCATATATGTGTCCCACGCTGCTATAAACACTATTAGGACACATATAATTGACTAAAAAGTGAAAATTGGTTGTTTTTGCGTTATTTCGAGCAAATTCGTTCTTTCGGTTTGAAACGAATTTGAGGCTGCGTCACGCCTATGAGATCCATGCATGTACTCCAGCGAGCACAGTGGACGCCTGTCCCGGCCAGAACACTCTGACGTCTCTGCGCGTGCGGCAATAATTCATGAGATAGCCTTTGTTCAAGCCAATCAGCGCGCTCTATTGTGTATGCGGTGCAACTCATTAATATGCACGACAGCTTCGAAGACTGTGTGTACGTGTTGCAGTGTCTAGACTGCAGGGACGCCACGTTGTGCTTCCAAAACAAGTGGAAGGAGACGCAGGTCGCCAGTGTTGTGTTTATGTGCTGCAGTGAAGGTTTAGTCTTCATTTCCGCTATGAGAGCGCAGCTGGACTCACGCGCGCGCAGCAGAAATGCGTCTGTAAGAAACTTTGTTTTTTCACCCGAGAGCTTTCCGCATCTGGAAATGGTTAATCGGGTTTTGCCGCTCGTCTCCTTTTAAAACAGACGCCGCTCCAGTTTATGTGGATTGTCCTGGTCTACAGATTTGGTAAGCGATCAGTGCTCTTTGTTTGTTTATTTAGATGGCGAAGTTAGTTCGTAGTTAGTAAGTAGTTCGTAGAGTTCGTAACTCTGTCAGTGTTTAAAGACAGACCTTTGTCAAAATGATTAACTGTTACTGAGTTTACAGCACGTTAATATCCGTACACTATTAAAGACTGAAAGATCCGCAGTAAAAATGTAATTATTTATTTTAATTTATTTTTTTAATTGTGACATCATGTGGAAGTTCTTGAAATCCAAATCAACAGAGTTGGACTAAAGGACTGTATACACACAGGTGCATAGTTTATCTTTATAAAATGACATCGCTACCTACTGCCCAGGCATGCGTAACAGCCTAATCAACTTTTCGTAAACATTTTTCATGAATTATTGTGTAAATGCACCCACTTTAAGCTTTGTATAACTTAAAAAATGTAGCTGAAACCTGATTAACTTATTAAAATAAGCTAAAGCAACATAAAATATTTGTTGTGTTGACTTTTCTGTCATTAAATCGTTTACAGTGTAAGAGACCTAATTCTACTGCACTAAGCATCTGTCATCAACTACAATCCTGGGCATTTACATATACATAAAATAATCGTATTATCTCATACAGTGTTGGGGTCGCAGTCAATGGACTTCAGGAGTGCACGGTAGCGATGCAGGAAGTCCTTAAATGTGTGACGGATGGGATATCCCAACTTGCGTATCCGGATGGTCTCCAGCATTCCAGAGTAGCGAAGTTGCTGCATGCAGAGCTCTCTGTTAAAAGCCTGATGAGAAAAAGAAAGAGAAAACGCCATCTTAAAAGCATCTTCACAGCTGCACGAGATGTAAGTGAAGGGATGTGAATTGATACCATGGGCATCTTTTTGTCATTTGGCTTGAAACAACGTATGAAGAAGGGTTGACAGAGAGAAAGGGCCTTCATCAGAGAGTCCAGAGACTGGCGAAACTGGCCGCTCAGAGTTGAAATCTGCCTCCTTGATTCATTGACTTGCTGTAAAACACAAAACCGAGAATTTATCTCAAAGCTGTTTTCATTGAGTGCATTGATCAGCACACTCTTAATCTCATTCATTCATTTTCTTTTCGGCTTAGTCCCTTTATTAATCCGTGGTCGCCACAGCGGAATGAACCGCCAACTTATCCAGCATTTGTTTTACGCAGCGGATGCCCTCTTCCAGCTGCAACCCATCTCTGGGAAACTCTTAATCTGATTATTCTTAATAAATCGAGAATGCATGTGGACATGTAAAGGTGTCAAAAGTTTTTCCTTTACAGAGTAATGCCATAAATGCCTTAAAGGAACATTCCCCTTTTTTGGAAAAGGCTCAATTTACAACTCTTCTCGAATTAAACAGTTGAATTTGAAAATGTTTTAATCCATTCAGCCGATCTCCGGGTCTGGTGGGGGAATTTTAGCTTAGCTTAGCATAAATCATTGAAACAGATTAGACCATTAGCATCTCACTTATAAAACACAAACAAAAAAGACTTTTGATAATTTTCCTATTTAAAGGTTGACTTTAGGCGCCACGGTGGCGTAGTGAGTAGCACGATCGCCTCACAGCAAGAAGGTCGCTGGTTCGAGCCCCAGCTGGGTAAGTAGGCATTTCTGTGCGGAATTTGCATGTTCTCCCCGTGGTCGCGTGGGTTTCCTCCGGGTGCTCCGGTTTCCCCCACAAGTCCAAAGACATGTGGTATAGGTGAATTGGGTAAGCTAAATTGTCCGTAGTGTATAAGTGTGAATGTGTGTGTATGGATGTTTCCCAGAGATGGGTTGCGGCTGAAAGGGCATCCGCTGCGTAAAAAATATGCTGGATAAGTTGGCGGTTGATTCCGCTGTGGCGACCCCGGATTAATAAAGGGACTAAGCCGACAAGAAAATGAATGAATGAATGAATGAAGGTTGACTTTATAGCTACATCTTGTACTAAGATTGAGAGAAAATGAAAAGTTGCTATTTTCTAGGGTAATATGGCTAGGAACTATAACTTTAGCTGCAGCAGGTGCAATGATATCACCCAGCATTGTTACCTAGGCTGCGTCCGAAACCGCATACTTCCATACTATATAGTAGGCTAAAGTGATGCAACTGACGCGGGTAGGTCACATGATCATGGCAAAATGGTGGATGTAGTAGGTCCGAATTCCATTCATACTGCTCACATTCATACTTAAAGAACATACTTTTCTAAAGGCCAAGTAGTACGGTTTCGGACGCAGCCCTAGTTACCTAGTTGGGGACTATTTTCAAGGGTAATGAATTTAGATATGTAAAATATCATTTTATATGTCACTACCAGGATTTTTTTTCATTATTGAAGTCTTATAAACGAAGACAATTAAAAAAATTCATTAGTAATTTATAGTAAATAACAGTAAATAAAAATAGTGTTTTTTTAAACCATACTGTAAAAGACTTTATCTGTTGTGGTAATTTTATACTTGCTAATACAACTATAGTAACATACATAGATCAAGTTTTCTACAACTACATAAATGATACTACAATAATATATACAGTATAATACAAAAACACTAAGAGTATTTAATAAAAAAATATTAAAGGATTTTTTTTCATGTGGGTTTGCATTGCAGGGTGACTTGTTTGCTTGTAAAGTAAGACAACAGGTTAAGTTAATGCACGTTATCGGGGTATTGATGTGCATGTAAATATCTCATACTCGTAATGAACTCTTTGGCGTCATGACAGCTTTGTTCATTTTGTTCGAATTCTTCACTGAGTTTACATTGATCTCTTTCTCAAAGATCTGTTTGAGCAACTTGTTAGAAGATTTCCGAATCAGCTCCAAGATGTCCATGCTCACAGTATCTCTGTTCTTCTCCAGAAAACCTGCCAAAACATTGCTAATTTAGACAAGAACTTGCTTCATTTATAAAATACCTGCAGGGAATGCAGTACGCTTGTCATGACCAAGTAATTAATTCACAAACTGTACCTTCGGAGTCATAATAAACCGACCCAGCAAAGTGTTGAATGCCAAAATGTATCCCATGGCTTCCCGTGGATGAAATGTAAAGTTTGTTGCCTTTGTGTTCTTGGTTCATTTTATATAGCATCGAAGCATCTGTCCCCTTGTGTTGAAAACAGGAAAGATCAGGAATAAATAGCTTATAAGTAGCATAAAAGTCACTCGATCATATAGCGTATGAAGCTCACCTTAGGGAAATGGCTCTCCTCATCAATCAGAGCCAGTATGTTGAGAGGTTTCAGGGCTAGCAGATCCAGGGTTTTCTGGTTGTCATTGAAAGTAATGCGTTTCCATGAGATGCCTTCTTTACTGTACTCGTCCTGCTCCAGCTTGAAGACGTGCCTCACAAAAAACTGCTGCAGATGCTCGTTGGCGAAATTAATGCACAGCTGTTCAAAACTAAATGACAAAAGTAGAAAAGAGAAATTATTCTCAAAGTATGGTTAGAGCATCTAAGTGTTACTTAACCATTTGACTGGCACTGGCAACTGTTTGGGAGCTTTTATTTCCATAGATTATCATTAAAACAACAACAAAAAAACTCAAAATTTGCTAATGGGATGTCAGAAACACAATTTAACCAAAGAAATTGGTCACTGTAAATTTTGAAAAACAAATTGGTAAGTAGATGTTGAAGCATCAAAGCCAACCATAGTCAAAAAATACATCAAAACACAAAAAACTTTGATACTTTTTAGTTTTATAGTTTCAAAAGTAAAAAAATAAAAGGAGAAATTTGCACAGCATCATCTCGTGAAAAATGTCAAGCTTTAAATGAGGGAAACCCACATTCTAACACACGACATTCATTCAATTTTTCATGTTAAACTTTGAAGATGTTTTTTATTTTATTTTAAAGTATAAATGAAAGATTATTGAAAAATGTTTACAAGAATATACAATTTATTATTTGATATTTTCTGCAATTATTTGTCAAATTGAATGTAAAGTATATCCTACACCATTTTTTATGAATAAATAGTTTGAGTCATCAGATACCAACCTGTTTTGAGGGAAATTCTCAAAGCCAAAAATGTCAAGCAGGCCAATAGACTGACGTGTATAGGAGGACTCATCGGTCTGGGGTTTGTGAATGGCGCCGTTTATTTTCGTGAACATCCAAACAAACAGCCTTCCGTACAGAGCCTGTCAATGAGTACAACATATATTAACTGACATGAGCATCGATGAAGCCTGAATGTCTGTTGGTACTGTTAGCCTAATTTTGCTTGTTTGTTTTGCAAAGAAACATTATATTGATAAATAAATGACCAAAAGGACTTTTAATTCTGATGAATGTTGATGTTCATTTTTGTCATTTTTTCTATTCAATTAATCAGTTAAAAAATCCTTAAAATGTACCTCACATTTGCCAAAAAATGTTTAACCATTTTATATATGGATAAAAAAAAGATGTTTCTTAATCAGCAAATTATGTGACGCTGAAGAATGGGGTAAAAGTCATCTTGGAGTAAATTACAGTTTAAAACATTTTGGTAACACTTTTTTAAAGTCCCAATTCCCATTATTAAAATAAGGAAATTAAAATAAGGCTTTTTAGATGTTAGTATCAGCATGTTAGTTTTAAGGATATCTGTTTCCTAGTGTGCTCTAAAACAGTGGTAAAATTCACATTTAGAAAATATAACTTCTATAAACATTCAAAGCTTTTAGTTTGTGAGTTCAAGGGATCAAGGTTTCTTTTCACGTCCCCTCATACTTCAGTTTCTCATCAAATCTTGACCAATCACATGCTCTCTATTATCTGACAGGCCCTTCCCCTTTCAAGATGCTTCTCATTTGATGTGTTTTAGCTCAACCACTCTCACTGGCAGAGCTGTGATAAAAGCAAAACACTGTTGGCTGTCTTCTTTTTTTTTTTTTTTTAAGGGGCGGAGCTACTCTGTGTCCCACCCGATCTACATTGTTCAGTTGCGATTACATCAAGCACTGAAAAAAAGCACATTTCAAAGCACAATTTCCGGGACCTTAGCTTATTAAACTAAATTACTTTAGATTTTGGGCAGGATTAGAGACATAGAATAAAGTTTACCTTATAACTTTTAATAAACAGTAATTTTTTTTATCAAATAAGCAAGAAGTTAAAGAGCCCCTATTATGGGTTTTTGAAAATGAGCCTGTATGCTGTGTGTCACACAGCTCTAAGTGAAGTGAAATGTCCAGCTAAGGCTTAAATCTGGAAGTGCAAAGTGTTTAAAACTATTGATTCATCTATAAAAGAGTCGACTCATAGTTCCTCAAACGAGTCGCCGTGCTTACGAGTCTTTAGCCGTTTCGGCACGACGTGATCACGAAACATAAGCCCCGCCCATTTATGCGCGCGCAGATTCGAAATCCCCAACCCCACCGACAAACAACAGCGGTGCGGAAAAAGTTGCCAGATCGGGCGGTTTTAAATTTGATTGTGCAGGTAAAACCTTTTGGACAGGGTTTGGGCTTAAATCAGGCAGCTACATCTGGCAACACAGTGAAGAGCACTGTGCTTAGCTGGATATTGGAAGTGTGCAGAGAACCCAGATATGAGACTTTGAAGAGTTAGTAGTTTCTGCAGAAATACCACAGCATTAAACACAGCCATGTGCTGTTCCCCCTCCGAGGAGTGCTTACAACGGAGGATTAGGAGCACCAGGACATTTCCCTGGTCTGCTATCCAGCAAGTGTGAGTAAGTGCGATTAAAACGGCTGCCTCATTGTTTTCTCTAGCTTGTAAATGATGCATTTAACTGTGTTTTGTAACTTGTAACCACTTGTAGTGTCTCTGGTTAACTTGTATTCTCATATCGCGTCTAAAAGCACGTTGTAAATGGACGCGTGCCGCTTTGTTTACGGATTAAAATGCATTTGAGCTCGTGTTCCTCTGCTGTTTGTCGTTGCTATGGGCACCATGAGCTCTGCTACACACGTTCGGCGGTTTTGCCGCTGTGTGCACTAATACTGAATGTATGTCGCTGTTTTTACTTCTGGTTAAGAATTAGAGTGATATGCTGGGAGATCGGGGGTTAGTTTCGGGGGTGAGGTGTCTGAAATACGGGCGACTCCCGATAAAAACGAGTGTTAGCAGATTAGCTCACGCACACGCTATGACTCCTTCAATGTTGATAAGCCGTGGTGGGCATTCTCTCGCGCTGAGCGCTGTCGACCAATCGCAACAGACTGGGTCATCGGTCCAATCAGCGCAGTTTAGTATCGCGCGAAGGAGGGGTTTTGGAACAAATGAATCCCTGAACGATTCATATAGGAGTCGCTGGGATAATGAGGTAAAAATAAATGCAGATTATAAGACAATGAAAGTGTTTTTTGACCATGCATGCATATCAGCCTGCTGTTGGAGACCCCCAAAACCAAAATATGACCCTTTTCAATGTATAATATGGGCTCTTTAAAATCGTGAATTGTCACAAACTAAAGTGTTACCCATATATTTTTTAAACATAAAGTTACTTAAATTCTGAATGAATATAGTCTTGGTGCACATAAGAGACCTAATATAAAACACTTTTGAATGTCAGCCAGCTTAATTCTTTATTTGAAATCCCCAAAAAGGGCACCTTGGCGAAGGCATCTCTGGTGTCTGTGGCCTGTTCTGAGCTGAGTGGTTTAGTGACCAGCTCTCTGTTTGTCATGAAGGAGCGATGGGTCAGACTCTTATCGAGAGCAGCATCATCCACCTGCACAGTGTAAAGAAGATCAAATTAGATACATTCAGCAGACAAAAACCTGATTTTGTGCTAATTATTTAAAGATAAAAATCATCATTTTATGTACCTCCAACAACTTGGCAATTACAGAAAAGTGACTGGATGAGAGAACATCACAGCTGTCCATGTTGTTCATTATAGTGCCTGAAAAAAGTTAAGTCAAGTTATTGTATACAATAACATCAGTTTATGGGAAGACAGTTCCAAAGATATTACTGTTACAGGAAGGCTAGAGACACTGACTCTGAAAGTCAATATTGCCCATGTGGAGGATGGCAGCGAGTAATTTGAAGATTTCCCAGCAGTCCCTGTCTGAGAACGTGAGGACCTTCAGAGCGGAACGAATCCGTGCAAACTCATCAGCATCGTCCCGACCATCACAAGTCATACAGTCCCCCTAGACGAATATCAGGAGAGTCAAATATTGTTTTGTGTCAGAGTCGGTTAGAATTAGAAAGCAGGAGTGATCGTAGGACTTGAATATGAGGCACACAATTGGCTGTTGGTTACTAAGACAACGGAAGATGCAACATTCAACATTTACATCAACAGGCTCCACAGATATATACATATGTATAGGTTTTATACACAGTGGTGCATGACTGTTTCAGGTGAAAATCTCAGGCAGCTGGCATACTTCTGCCGATCTTACAGTACTGTGCTACAACAGGAACACAATTTTTTTAAAAATTATTATTATTATTTTTTATATATATATAATAATTTTTTTCTGGGTTTTCACCTTCATTAGATAGGACAGTAAAGAGAATTGATAGGAAAGCATGGGGAGCAGAGAAAGGGGAAGGATCGGCATAGGACCGCGAGGGGGAATCAAACCTGGGTCGCCGTGAGCATGTGTCGGTGCACTAAACACTACACCACTGGCGCCGACCAACAGGAACACTATTAATCCAAACATCTAATATTACAGATAGTTGTGTTAGTGCATTATGCCATAGGATGAAGCAAACCTCACCAAACAAAACTTGCAGCTGAGAAAAACTAAGGTAAGTCGCAGACTCGCAGTACATTGCAGAACACAGCAGTGGTGGCTAGAAGTACTGTCTTCACATCTTTGAAATGATACTTTCAAACGTTTAGCTGATGTAAACATATAAAAGTGGGCTATGACAACATAAAGCACTAACAAAAACATCCGTAATGTTATATGTTTTAGTCAGCAGTTTTCCTGTTGTGGCACAGTATTGTACAAATAGGAGAAGTCAGCCATCGGCCTGAAATTTCACTGGAAATAAGTCACGCACAGCCGCACAAAGAGGCTATTCACACTAGACAAGTTTGGAACAACAATTTGATGTTAACAATAAAAAAAGTAGTCCTACAAATTTTCCATATTATGGTTTAATATCCCTGGAGGAAAAGCTAAAATTAGCTAAAAAAGCAGCAATTACCTGGGATTAAACAATCTTTAGAGTAGTAATAAAACTATACATGAACACTATAAAAAATGTCCATAATCAGATTTCTAGGTGTTTTACTTGCGCTTTCGATTAGCATCATGTGACCTTGATCTCTGTTCCAACAACTTTTGATGCTAAAAACTTAGCAGAGACACTTTTTTATTGCCATTATAGCAGTCAGAAACAATATATTGTATGGGCAGGTCATTTAAATTACAGAATAAAAACACATTATTACAAAGGCTGGACAGGCTAAAGAGAACATTCTATTTATATAAATAGAAAACATGGTCATCTATAGGGTGCGTATTCACAATAAACAAAGGCGTATGTTGATGATGCTATGACTAAGTTTGGAATCATGGGAGTTGTGGTCTTCATTACATCCTACAGGGCTCTTGCAGAAATTCTGTTGATGCATGAGCTAAAGTATTCAAAACTTATTATCATGGTTATATGAAGAACAGTAAAGCTGAAAGCCGTCAAAGTGAAACCATAGCACTAAAGCAATTGCTGACGAAAGACTTTTCAGAGCAGAGCTTTTATTATGCCACAGTCCTTCCAGCCATGATCACTTGGGGAAGAAGTAACGCTATTTTATCATACTATATGCATTTTATTTGGGTTATAATGCTGCTCTGTGCAGTCTAATAAAACACAAGATATTAATCCGAGGGTGTATGATGTCATCAGCATGGCGGCACAGTACACGGTCCTTGTCATAAGTTAAAATGGCTTATTTCTCTGAATTTTAACATTCTTCAAAACATTTGGGATAATGCAAGTATATTACATACTAGGGGTGTGAACCTACACTGGTCTCACGGTTCGGTTACGATTAACATGCCATCGATTAGGTTCTATTCGTATCACGATGCATTGACGATACTTTCCATACATAATTAGACTTTTTCTTCACAACACAAGAACAAATGTATTAAATTCTATAAATATATTAATATTTATGTATTATTTGTAGTACAATTTTGTCTTTTAATGCAAGCAATCAGAAATACGAACTGTACCTTTAACTTTACCTGCTCAAAGAAAACACTCGTTTTGAATGTTTTAGACAAAACTCCAATACATGCACAGAGGACAACATGAGCATTTATAGCAAATCAACTAATGTAAATATTATCCCGCTTGCTTTTTGACCGCTGTCAAGCATACACTCCTTTCATTAGTTGTTGTCTTCACCCGCTCAACAGAAAGGGCTGCGACTGGCTTTAAAAATGAAAGCTTCCCGTTTCACTCATCGGTGAACAGCGAACGGCTGCGGTTGCAATCTATCCGCGCGTAATACAGGGTTATTACATATAATCCATAATAGACGCGGTGTAGAAAACTCGCACCACAGGCACGCTCGTGTCTGGATCTACAAGTATCGCTTTAACAGCCGAGAAGAGAGGAAAAGTCACCTTACGAACACGCCAGCAGGTCAAATGTCCAAAGTGTGTGTGTGTGAGAGAGAGAGAGGCAGAGATAGAGTTTTACAGCATTTCTGCCTAGTAGTGAAATAGCGGCTTGTGCTGTACCTTCTTTACAGTCAGTGAAAGACTGTCCAGCAAACTCTCCAGCAGTGAACTGTGCACAATTATCTGCTTTTTTAAGTAGTAGGAGCGTTTTATTAACTCGCCCTCGCCTCCTTCGTCATAGTAATCTACCGCAACATAGCGCATAGGAGATAAATGAAATCAGTAAGTAATAACCGGTTGTTATCTATTACTATTACCTATAACAATTAATTTTGACACCCCTATTACATACCTTGCCTTTAGCCTGAGGTATTTAAAAATATTTGGCCTGTAGAATCCTGCTTTTTTTGTGGTTTCAGAGTCATTGACAGGACGAATGCAGCATCTGAGTTATGAAAAGTAAGAATTAAATAATAGTTTTTATTCTTCCAAGTGATGTGTTTTGCAGTGTCCCGTTTCACACCGTAAATAGCAAAATGAAAGTTCTATTATCTAATTCTATTGCCTTATTGGACAGCTGGACCAAGCCATACCGTTCTAATATCACAAAAAGCAGTGCTACCACTACCCCAGAGCTTGTCTTAAACTTCAAATCACAACAAAAAATCCAAAAGCACAAACCTCAGTCAGGTAATTGAACTCTGATGCATCGCCAAGGGAGAGAGTCTTCTTATGATCACTTTGCATCCCAGCTAACATACAGTAAAATATGTGGTAGTTCCTTTCCTGCGGTGCCTTAAAATAAAAAAACAAACATTTACTTTAATATAAAAACAAATGTATTCATTTGAACTATTTATTCATTAAAATCCAAGACTACATCAATTATCAAACATTCAACTTTTTATGAGCAGTTTCAGATGAAGCTCATAAAAGCGCACTGCCAGTCAAGGGCTCTTAATGTTTGTCTTCCACTCATAACATAAAACACAGTCTCACTTGATGACAGACACGGGACTTCTCCAGCAGGTACTGCTCCATGTGAGCTCCCTCTATAACACCTTCCTTATTAAAGAAGATCTCCACGTATTTCCCGAAACGGCTGGAGTTGTCATTGCGAATGGTTTTGGCATTCCCGAAGGCTGTAAGACATGCAGAAATGAGTCCAGCTTTCTATGGAAAAGACTGAAATGATCCAGCAAATAAGGCACTTCAGCACTCACCCTCTAGGATAGGGTTGGCCTGTATGATCTGCTGCTCGATCCAGGAGTGCTGTCCGCTCACAGCAGCCAAAAACTGAAGAATCAGCTTTGTGCTTTCTGTCTTTCCTGCTCCAGATTCTCCACTGTCACACATGCATTCATTTTTAGCAATTGCTAGGATTTGTAAAGCCCAAATTTATCTAAATTCTAAATACGTCCCTTATGCTAAAAGCGTTTATTTATAAAGTGTTAGATGATGATTGTTCAGAAGGAAAGAACAAATTAATAGTTTTTTGATTTATTAATGTTCATAAATCTTGCTTTATCCATCTGAACTCTTTAAAAGGGATAGTTCAGAAGAAAAATGTAATTAGTCACCCTTCATTTGTTCCAGAGTTTCTTTTTTATGTTGAACACAAAAGAAGATATTTTGAAGTATGTTGGAAACCATTGACTTCCATAGTATATTACTAGTATATTGCTTACTATGGAAGTCAACGTTTACAGGCCTCTAGCATTCTTCAAAATATATTCATTTGTGTTCAACCAAAGAAAGAATCTTCTAAAGGTTTGGAACCACTTGAAGAGTAAATCGCGAGTAGACTTTCACTTTTGGGTAAACAATGCCTTTAAAAAAACATGCAAAAAATATTTATGACAATGAATGATCTGTTTTTACAAATCAAATAAATACCTGATGATGCAGCACTGGTTGCGTTTGTTGCGGCGCATGTTGAAGTAACAGCTGTCAGCGATGGCAAAGATATGCGGAGGGAGTTCTCCAAGTTTACGCCCATGATACTGCTGCACCTGGTCCGCCGTGTAAATGGGCAGCATCTCATAGGGATTCATCGACACCAGGACAGAGCCAATATATGTCTAAACAGCACACAATTTGAAAAAATAAAACATATTAAAAAGCTCATTTGGACAGTGAGATTTTAAATCTGAGACCATTGGAAAACCTGAGATCTAATTTAGTCTGAAATAACTATTAACAACAAACAAGCATCA
Source organism: Danio albolineatus (assembly GCA_903798035.1). Lineage (NCBI taxonomy): Eukaryota > Metazoa > Chordata > Actinopteri > Cypriniformes > Danionidae > Danio > Danio albolineatus. The sequence goes on along the minus strand of CAIGQQ010035826.1, from coordinate 10,028,602 downwards.
TGATGTAAAATACCAATTAATTCTTCAAATTTACTAATATATGTATTATTCTATACACCAGGGGTGCTCAACCTTGTTCACGGAGATCTTCCTGAGTGTACTGTAGCTCCAACCCTGATCAAACACACCTGAACCAAATAATTAGGACCTGAACAGCTCTTGATAATTACAGGCAGGTGTGTTTGATATGGGTTGCAACTGAAATCTGTAGAAAGGTAGATCTTCATGAACAGGGTTGGTCACCCCTGCTCTATACTATAACATGCAGGCTTGGTTTAACAAAGAGGGCTTTTAAACCAGGATTAGACCTTAGTAAAAGTAACTATGAAATTCATAATATATTAAAAAAGCTTAATACAGGGTTCATACACATTTTACTACTAAGATTTAATTACTTTTCCAGAATTTCAAGTAAATTTTCATGACCTAATGATTCATGTAATGTCTACGTAAAAACAATTCATGTTCAAAGTTATTACAAAGTTACTATAAAACATGCAACATTTAGTTTAAATGAATCTTTATAGCTATGTAAAATGTATTTTGATAATGTTCACACAGCTCTAATAATGTGAGAGCATGCATTTGGCCATAGACAGAACAGAGGTAAAGACAACTAACCTATATTCAAGTATACAGATATTTAATTTCCATGACTTTTCCAAAACTGTGAGGGTTTTTCCAAAACTTTTCCAGGCCTGGAAAATGTCATGTCAAAATTCCATGACTTTTCCAGGTTTTTCATGACCGTATGAACCCTGTTAATATATACTGTATTATAATACTGCATCTTAAACACATGGTTTAGGATCAGCGGTAGGCCAAGCCGGAGCCTCTCTCCGATCCCTTGGGCTCTACAATGGTTGTGGAAAGTAAATTTTAACCAAAAAAAATCACAAACGATTACAATTGGCTTAAGATTGGCAATGAAAATTCAGGAAAAGTGCTTCAACCAGCAGAGCCTCGGAATTAAAAATAATAATAATAATAATAATAAAAACACACAATTCAGATACATTTAAAGTTTTACAGATTTAATTATAATTTGCAGTGATAAACAAAAAGTGAAAATTTCCTTTATAGAGGTAATGTAAATATATCAAATCTGTTTTATTAACATAATTTAGTAGAAATAAAATGCTTCTAGGGGTCCCCTAACATTCCCATTGTGGTCTGCGTTATTTGCATTACGTTTCTTTATTTGCATGTGTTGAGAGAATTTCTGTCCACGTATAGTCAAACTGATGCGTTTTTTTATTTGCCTGTTTTTTTCTTAATTTGCAGAGTACTCGAGCTCTCTCACTGTACATCTCTAGTTTGCCTTAAAACCTTTTGTTTGCATAACATTACTTCAGTTTGGGCAATATCTTGAGCATTATATTCTTTCATTTGATGTATCGGAATGGAGCAGGGGCTTTCATAAACACGCATAAATGTCACATCCTTCTGATTTTCCTGGCAGAAATATTAAGAGTCAATAAAGGCAGAAATAACAGGTTTATAGACTTTCTAGACAACATAGGAGGAAGAGGAAAGTTTGTTTTGTTTCAAGCTGATCACACATAATAAAAAATTATTACATGAATATTACCCATTCACGTTTTTCATCATAACAGCTACAATCAAATACTAAATTGAATTATTATCCAAAAAATTGACAAGACTTCATTCACTCACATAAATAATGCCTTGTTTGTGGCGCACGAGCAGGTTTCTAAGTAAGCCGGCCTCACTGAGGTCCCCCAGGCGAATCATGTCATCCACACCCTCCACTGACGTGGGGTGCATGGGCTTCACAGTGGCCCGATCCCCCTCCGGGATCGAGTGCTCCTGGAAAAACCAGCAAAAATAAAATAAAATCACGTTCATCTGATTTGACAGTCATAACACTGAAAAAAGATGAAAATGTGATCAACCCAAATGTGTTCAAATATTACTAAGCAATATTGGCATGTAGTGGGAAAGCAAGATTACTTGTCAAATTTCAATTGAATATGTTAAAGGCTACATTTATATGGGTATATAGAAATGATGGCCTTTACTGTACAGACAACAGACTATATCAACAACAACAAGTTATTACGCTGATAGAAAAGAGATGCTGAGCAGCACATTTCAGCTTTTTGTAAAAAAAAATGAAAAATGATTAACTATTAAACCATATTATTACAATCATTATTATTGGTACATTTTTAATGATGTCATATTTATTGTTATTTACATGGCTCATACACAATATTTTTCTGAGCAATAAAATAATGACTTTTACATATTTTAGTCATGATTCAGAGGAGAAAAGTAATTGAGTCTTAACAATAATTTATACATCAAAAAAACTCTTGTCAGGCATATTTGGAACAAGGTTCATTTGATGGCATATTGAAAGACTCAATTTAAAAGGGATAGTTGAAAAATGAATTCTCCTTAATCATTTACTGATCTTTCTTCTGTTATATCAAAAGAAAGATACACTGGAGAACGTTGAAAAAACAGCAATTGACTACCATAGAGAGTCATAGTTTTGTTCCTACTATGAATGTAAATAGCTGCTTTTTCCATCTTTCTTCAGAATTTCTTGTTTTGTGTTCAACAGCAGAAAAAAAAACGTTGCAAGTTTATGACCACTTGAGTGTGAGTAAATGTTATCACTGAAATATATGGGTAATCTATCACTTAAAGTATCACAGTGCAATCTAAAAATATTAAGTAATTATAAATCTTAGTTATTTGAAACCTTTTTACTTTGCCCCCCATCCTTTAAATCACCAGGTTTCATCCATTTTCAATACATTTATAATAATTAAAAACACAATCAAATTTATGATCACTTATGCTTATTGTATATTATTCTAAGTATCCGAAAAAGATACTTCATTATTATGTGAATATGTATTGCGCTGAACATAATTACACTAATATGTGGACCTTTACTTCCCCAAGTTATTTGAAAAAGATGCTTTCCTTGCATTTAAGATTATTTCTATAAAACTCCTTTGCAAAAACACCTAAATATCTTTGAGCCTTATACTGTTTCACATCGTGCTTGATGGTAAAATGGCGAGATTACATACACGGGCTAACAAACAATAAATATGTGACCATGGATCACAAACTACATTTTTTCAATTGAGTTTTATACAACATCTGAAAGCGCAATATATAAGTTTTCCATTGTTGTCTGTTTTTGTTAGGATATGAAGATATTTGGCTGAGATGCAACTATTTAAAATATAAAACCTGGAGATTAAAAAAAAAAATCGAAAGACTGAGAAAATCGCCTTTAAGGTGTCTAAATGATGCATATTACTAACCTAAATAGTTTTTGTATATTTACAAAAGCAAATGCACAAAAATGTACAAAATATCTTCATGGAACATGATTTTCACTAAATATTTTAATGATTTTTGACATATTTTGTAAGAAAAACTGATCATTTGGACTTAAACAATGTTTTCTGTGGTCCAGAGTCATATATATTTAGTTATCCAAAGTGGAAACCAAAATAAAACAGTTTAAATTAAACTGCCTGTTCCTGTGAATACAAACCAGCAAAAATATGATTATGCTGTAATTTGATTTTGGTGGACAGATTTAACAAATGACTCTAATTTAAAAAGGTAAATTGAACTGAATTGAAGAAAAAAACTCAGCAAAAAACATAAAACCCAATGATTTAAAATGGCACATGTGTGTAACTTGATGTTTCACTCAAAGCCTCAGGCAAATAAAAGCCCCTAGTTTCTCCTACAGTATAAATCATCGCTTTTACCTTTCCTTCATCGTCAACGAGGCAATACTGTCCACTGCCTGAGATCTTCACATAACCTCCAATAGGGACCCCAATACTGGACTCAATCCAGACGTGGTCCCCCTAGATTCACATTCACATTAGCTTACATCTTACAATCAAACACAACTCACAACCAAACCCGAAGCCTCAAAAATAGCTCGATTTCACAACAACAAAAATATAAGATAAAATATATATACACACCTTTTTTAACATCACCATTTTGCCAACCTCTTTTGTACCACAGGCATCTAATTCAAATCAAACCCCAGAAAGCCACAGAATTAACCAGTAATAAATGTAACGCTTATCAAAAACGCGTACAGCTGAATACTCTCATGAATGGCAGTTTCACTAGATCCAAGAAGAAAAGATGTGAAAACATACGTGTCCAAACGTTATTTTTCCATCCGCTTGTATGACAGAAACAAGGAAGTGTCCCAAGTGTTCATCACTTTACGACTCATTAGACTTTGCTCCATGATGGGCAGATTATCACCATCAACCATCGAATGGACGTCACCAGCACACTGACAGATTTCAGTGGGTTTCAGTCAACTTTCCATTCGGCTGAAATGCAACAAATATATAATCAGTTATACAATGACTTCCAAAACAAGAGTTTCTTAGTGACTTGAAACTTGCTCATTTTCAATTATAATTTGAAATCTTATCAAAAAGAATTCATCTACCCATTAACTACGCATGACAGGTGCCTTTTGGACTTTCACGCAAGAGGAAGATGGCACCAGAGAACAGCTTTATTATTTGAGTCAGAGCGGCTGTTAAGCAGTAAAACTGGGAGAATCCAGAGGAAACATTCATTGACATAAGTCTCTGTGAACAGATACTGGATCGCAATAGAGCGTAAATTAAGAAAAGGTTTTCAGAAATGACATCTCTCAAACTGATTATGAAAACATACAGGAGCATACAGTCTCAAAGTACAGTTAAGGTCATCACGGATCCACTTTTATTTCCTGGAGGTCTGAGATTTTATGGGTCTTAAAACATAAAGGGCTCGGCATAAAAAAAGCTTCAGTGTTACTGCCGGCACTTAGATAAGCGTAATTAATTGTTATGTTTGAGGAATGGTAGCGGGTCGAGTTTTAGTCATTGGTTTCCATGGAGATAAGACCTGAATGTAAACATGATTTGAACAATAAATGACTTTGCAGAGGAGGGATCAATAATTGAAGTGCACAGAAACTCTGAATGTGGTCACACCCTGCAAACTGATAACAATATTACTTATCTAAACATGCTCCGTTCTAGGAATAAAATAAAATAAAAATAAAAATAAAATAATAAAAAAATAAAAATAAAATAATAAAAATAAAAATAAAATAAAATAAAATAAAATAAATAAAATAAAAATAAATAAAATATATTTTTTTAAATAATTTTTTTTAATAAATAAATAAATAAAAGAAATTAACTAAATAAAATAAAAATTAAATTTAATTAAATAAAATTAAAAAAATAAAATAAAATAAAAAATAAATAAAAAATAAATAAATAAAATAAAATAAAAATAAATAAAATAAAATAAAATAAAAAAATTAAAATTAAATTAAATTTTAAAAATAAAATAGAATAAAATAAATTAACTAAATAAAATAAAAATTTAATTAAATTTAATTTAAAAAAATTAAAATAAAATAGAATAAAAATAAAATAAAAAATATATAAAAATAAAAATAAAATATAATTCCCAGAGATGGATTGCGGCTGGAAGGGCATCCGCTGAGTAAAACAATTGCTGGATAACTTGGCGGTTCATTCCGCTGTGGCGACCCCAGATTAATAAAGGGACTAAGCCGAAAAGAAAATGAATAATATAATATAATATAATATAATATAATATAATATAATATAATATAATATAATATAATATAATATAATATAATATAATATAATA
>CAIGQQ010035826.1:9921725-10022790 GCA_903798035.1 Danio albolineatus | reverse complement strand
TATAATATAATATAATATAATATAATATAATATAATATAATATAATATAATATAATATAATAAATATAATATAACATAATATAAATATAATATAATATAATTCATTCATTCATTTTCTTGTCAGCTTAGTCCCTTTATTAATCCGGGGTCGCCACAGCGGAATCAACCGCCAACTTATCCAGCATATTTTTTACGCAGTGGATGCCCTTCCAGCCGCAACCCATCTCTGGGAAACATCCATACACACACTTTCACACTTATACACTACGGACAATTTAGCCTACCCAATTCACCTATACCACATGTCTTTGGACTTGTGGGGGAAACCGGAGGACCCGGAGGAAACCCACGCAACCACGGGGTGAACATGCAAACTCCACACAGAAATGCCAACTGACCCAGTCGGGGCTCGAACCAGCGACCTTCTTGCTGTGAGGCGAACGTGCTACTCACTACGCCACCGTGGTGCCCATAATATAATATAATATAATATAATATTTCAAATAAACAAATGTAAAAATGTTTATTGATTTTCCAACTTGAAGGTGATTTATTCATACACATATTATGCTTAATTCTTAACGGTCAATTTATTCTCCATTTTAAGTATCACTCCTGGCCCTTCACAGATAAAATAAGCTAATAAGTAAATGGCATCAGCCTTGTTGTGCCACTGAAGTAGATGCAGCGCGCATTATTAAAGTTACTGATTAATCGATTAATTGAACATTTGTGTAAACTATGCTTTAGGGTCACAAGGTGGCTCAGTATCACTGACGCCTCACAGCACGAACATCACTGCTTCGGGTGTCGACTGAGCCAGTACGCCTTTTTGTGTGAAGTTTCCAAAACACTCCAACTCATGAGAGATTGGTGAATTGGACAAATTCGATGGGCTGTATGTGCTTGTTTCCCAGCATGTTCAGTGTGTATTCGAGCAAAGTCAAGACATGTTGACTTGATGAACATCTGTGTTGATCTTGGAACAGCATTCAAATTAACCAATCAGATTTAGGGTTAAGTTTACAATTCAATTCAATTCATCTTCATTTGTATAGCGCTTTTACAATGTAGATTGTGTCAAAGCAGCTTCACATGCATAATAAAAAATTTAAACAGTGTCAGTCCAGTTTTCAGTGTTGAAGATCAGTTTAGTTCATTTCAGCATGGTTTATTATTCACTGCTGAGAGTCCAACGCTGAAGAGTAATCCATCGATGCGCAGCCCTACAAGTCCCGAACTAAGCAAGCCAGTGGCGACAGCGGCGAGGAAAAAACTTCACCAATTGGCGAAAGTGAAGAATTAAAAAAGCAGAGCTGCAGTCTAGGCGCCGGGGCTGAAGAACGCTGGACGTCCATCACGGAGAAACCGCAGGTGGGTCACCGGCTGGTGAACAGGCTGGCCCTTCGGGAACAATGCGAGGACTCGTCTGTCACTGAGGTCTTACAGGGATCGGTCTCATGCTCTCCACTCCTCCATGACCACCGCAGCAGCTGCTCAGGATACGGCCTGGTCCAGGATTATGGAAACCTCGGGAATAATAAAAAACAGACTAACATGAGCGCAGATGCCGTTCAAATTATAATGTCTTTTGGGGAGTGTTCCCGGCTCCGGTTGCCCTAAATACAGTTTATGTTGAGTTTATAGTTATGTGCTTCTGTGTTATTGCCATCCAACTATAAATTCCCAATGGCTTTAGAAGTATTTTACAGTTAGGGTTAGGTTTGGATAACATTCATTCTGCTGTGGCAAACCCTGATAAAGGGAATGAGCCAAAAGTTGTGAGTGAGAGTCTAAACTACACTTGATTAGTGGAATTTGTGACATTGTGAGCATCAGAATGGGAAAGAAAGGTGCGGTTGGTGCCAGATGGTCTCGTCAGAGTATTTCAGAAACTGCCAATCTACTGAGATTTTCAAGCACAACCATGTCCAGATCTGAAAGGAAGAGAATATCTAGTTTCCTTTAGGCGAATTTGTCAGAAGTCAGAGAATGACTAGGCTCATTTGAACTGAAAGGGAATTAGCTACAGTCGTGATCTACAGAAAAGCATTTCTGAACACAAAACATGTCAAACCTTGAAGTAGATGAGCTACAACAGCAAAAGAAGTACATGGGGCTGTAGCATGAGACCAGATCAGCTGGTTAGCCAGTTAGGTTTCAGTTTAATTTGCACCAATTCTGGGTTTTAGGTAAAATTAAGGTAGCTTAGCTCGGCTGAAAAATCCAGCTGCCTTCATTATTTCTAATATTTATATATATAAAATTTCTGCCAAACTAATTTAACTGGCTTGCCAGCTAATCAAGCTTCATGGTACAGACCCCAGGCCAGTGACATTGCTATGCGATATCAACACCAAACATGAAAACAATTCACACACACTCCTTGAATTGGGATAATAGAAGATTGTAAAAAGCTTTTCTGATTTAATGAGTCCCGATTTCTACTGCAACATTAAGATGGTGGAGACAGAACTAAAGCATAACTGGCACGAGGGCATGGATCCATCCTGCCTTCTATAAACAGTTTGTACTGCCTATGGATATTTAATAGTCTAGGGCAGATTGTTTGTTTCTCACTATAGACCCAGGAATACCATTTGAGAATCATTTACACAACATCTCAGCATTACTGCTGATGAGGTTTGTCTATTTATGACTATAGTCAATACACCAATTTTTGTGGTAGCTACTTACAACAGGATAACACACTCAAAAAGTGTCTCAAAGCTCAGATATCTCAATCTGGGGTCCTCATGAGTTCTCAAAACTCCTACGGCCTCCACAGTCACTACATCATAATCAACAGATCACTTTGGAATGTGCTGAAACAGGAGATTCACATGATAGATACAAGTCTGAGTGATGCTCCCACGACAATATAGACAACAATCTCAAATCAATGATCCCAGCACATTTGTGGGGATCTGTCATGAAGAGTTAAACCAATTAGAAGTGCAAAACAAATCCAACCCAGTTGAAGTAAAATGTACATGACAAAATGCCCAGCAAGTCTATTGATATGCAATCTAAAAATAACTTTGCCTTGTTGACCTATTTTCAAAGGTAAAACCCATTGTGTTGGTGCGCAATAAACATTTCAGTATTCTATTTGTGAAAGCAGGATTTGCTATTTAACATTGTTTAAATGGAAATTGATTCTTAGATGAATTAAGTTCAAAAGAAGCATATTTCTTAGAAATCAGAAGTTATTTACAACATTGTAAGATGTATTTAATGTAACGAATGAACAATTCGCAACTGCCTTTTTTGAACAAAATGATTAATTTCTTCTTCAAAAAAAGTCTAAACCAGTGTTTCTCAACTGGTGGGTCGCGACCCAAAAGTGGGTCGCAGGAACATTTTCAGTGGGTCGTGGAGTGTGTGGTCAAAAAAACAACAAAAGTTTAATTTTTAACTTGTTTGCGTATACCGGCTTTTTATTTTGAAATGCGCGCACGACAACCGATCCCTTTGGAATCGACGTGGAAAGCGTCACATTGCCGAGCAACATAGAGAGTCAGCTGGTGGAGCTTTCATGTGATAAGATGCTGAAAAAGAAGTTCAGTGAAGTAAGCCTCTCCCAGTTTTCGCGATCTGAGAGTGCGAATAAACCCATCCCATTCAGAGCTACGTATTTGTATGAAAGTGGCTTCTCTTCCTTGGTGCAGCTTGAGTCAAAGCAAAGGAACAGGTTGTACAAAGAGCATGATCTTCGAGTTGCACTGTCTACCATCACCCCTGACTTTGAAACTCTTATCACATCAGTAAAGCACATCCTCAGTTATCTCATTATCTTCCCAAATTACTGTTAAGTGAAACAGATGTTTATAATTGCTGTCATATTAGATGTAAAAATGGTTATGGATGTTTTAATCAATTTACTGGTTTGTTCTGTTCAACAGGATCAGTGTTCATGTTTTATTAACAGTTCAGTTTTGTTTCTGGTAACGACCTTTCCTCACCCTAAACACTGTTCACAGTGTTTGTCGTTTTTACTTTGTAATATTTCTATAATTTGATACATTTTGTTAAATTTTAGCAATAAAATATTGTTTTTTTGCAAGTCTTGCTGATTTTCTTATGATTTTTCTGTCACTACTTGCGTATGATAACAAATAAATACAAATTAATTACAATTCCTAAAATCATATCACAGTTCCTAAAAACTTGGGTCGCGGCTTGATGACCATGTAAAAATGTGGTTCCCGTGGCCAAACTAGTTGATAACCACTGGTCTAAACCATCTAATTGAGCTGTGACAGTTGAAAGAGGCTTGTTTTTGGTTTGAGGCATACACCAGCATCAACATTCGGATTTCCAAAAGTTCATTTAGAAACGAACACCCACAGATAGATGTACAAAGTGTCTTTACTTCAGCAGCGGAGTGCAACATGAAACGTCATTCAAAATGAAACAGCATACAACACTTCGCCTTTGCCACAAATGACACTTCTTCAAGCAACTTAACTGGAAAAATAAACATAATATCGTTCATTTAGGAAGTAAACAAAATGGAAGAGGGCTTATTTTTTTATATACTTAGGTTTAACTTAGATACACAACAATCATATTTCTCCTCTAATTCTGACGTGATGCGATTCTGAACATGATTCTCACCACCGTTAATGCTTAAACGACCAAAGAGCCAACCCAGAGAGCTGTATCTGCAGCGGCGCTTCAAAGACTGATGATACATAAAAACATTCCTCACAAATCGACAGGCAGTGACGCAAGAACATAAAATGATTCTGACATTCAGACTCCCAAAAAGCCTTCAGAGAGAAACCGCCTCCAGCAATCCAAACCCATGTTACATGAGGCACACAGAAAGGCACGATACTCCATTCACCAAAGCACCTTAAACGTTTCCCACAATACATATGTGGTAAAATACTTCAGTCTTTGTTTACTACAATGAGGATGGTGTCGTTATGGCTTCTCAGTTTTTATTGTTTCGAGTGCTACAACACAAAATGGAAATCCTCCAGCACGAAGAACGGCCAATACCTAATACTGTCATTTGGTGTTGAATACAGTACAGATAACTGTCAAAATTCCAGCTCACCGTTCAAGGCACCCAAATGAAAACATTGGTAAATATAATCTAGAACGTGAAGATTATACAGCATTGCTTTTACTGAGAGTTCACCCATGGATGCTTAAATAACTTTAAAATGGAATCAACATCCGAAAACGTCCCTAAAAGAGTGACCCGTTTAAGGCGTCTTGATTGAAATGAAACATTTAGACGTTCATATTTCAGTGAAGATACAGTTAAAGATGTTTGTTGTTGTTTGTTTGTTGTTCGTTTAACACTGTCATTTCCTAGAGCTGCAGTGTGTGCTGGGAAAGGAATGGCTTGCCAGATAGAGACGTCTTGCCATCGGATCAGGACTGGAAGTGAATTATCTCTGGTAGAGATAAAGAGGCGAGAAGGTTTTCTGTGTTCACGCTGATCTCCGTCCAGCACAGGTCAGTCTCAAGCTCGGTCCTTGCGCTTCAGCTTGTTGAGCTTCTTAGTGCTGCTGTTCTTGTTGAGCAGCTTCAAGACGCGCTCTTTATGGTCCAGCACCTTCAACATGGAGTCTCGCGCTTCTGTGATCTGGTCCATCACTAGTTTGCAGCGCTGCATGTTGCCCTGTGCAGTGAAATATTAGGATTAAGATCAGCTGTATTAGTTTTACACTAACAGTGGGGTCAATAATGCTAAGTTCAGACAATACAATGTCAGTGATGGTCTATTTGATGTCTCATTGTGACTTGAAAATGAAATGAATGCCTGGACGAAGGAACAAATTTATTTATTAGTCTAAATAAATTCACTGAGAAACAAGGGAATTTTTGCCATCACAACTTATAATAAGTGATATTTAACACAGATGGTTAAATTATGTTTCAAAAACGAAGATTTGGCTGTAATGATATAGAATATTGTAAATGCACAGGTTAACTCACGATACAATATTATCACGATATTTTGTCCCTGATATTGATATATCACGATAATCACAATAAGGCATGGGACGATAACCGTTTTCAAGGCATACAGCGGTTTGGAAAAGTCAAGGTTTTAAAACTGCCAATTATTATTTTTTTTTTGCTATACCGTTCCTAAGGTATGTGTAAGATTTTTTTATTTACAATTTTTTTAGTTTTAACGAAGATAGCAGAATTCAATGATTCACTTGAATTATTGATTCTGACATGTTTACTGTCCCACAATACTTTAAATGTATAAAAAGAATATATTTTAGAGCAGTAATCACAATACTGTCATACCATGAAACTGTGATATTTTTATCCAAGGTTATCATACCGTCAGAATCTTACACAGGCCCATGCCTAATCACAATATCTGCGATTCTGCGATATGTCACAGAAAAATTAATCTACCATATATTAATGCTTGGCACCAAAGTAGCGATGATGTATCACAGTCGGAAATATCTCCATATCGACATTTTGACTAACACACTTCAATGCGGAAGTGCGCTTGTTTTAGAACTTCCGATTCAGTTGCCTATATAATAAATGGCAGAAAACGGTCAAACTACTCGCTCTACAAAAAAGTGTTTGCATGACAACACAGAGAAAATAGAATAATGTAATAAGAAAACATCAGTTTGCAACATCAAGCTCGAGCCAAAAAGATTCAAAAGCTTGCACGTGCTCTTACACGGAAAATAAGGTGAATACATCTAATCACATGAGGTAAAAGTATCTTTCAACAAAATTAAGGGTCACACTTTACAATAAGGTTCAATAGTTAATGTTAATTCATGCATTTACTAACATGAACAAACAAAAATACATTTACTACAGTATTTGTTCATGTTAGTTAACATTAGTTACTGAAAATACAGTTGTTCACTGTTAGTTCATGTTAACTCACTGTGCATTAATGTTAACAAGCATGGACCTGGATGTTAATAATGCATTAGTAAATGTTCAACTATGATTAATAAATGCAGTACAAGTGTTGTTCATGATTAGTTCATGTCAGTAAATGCATTAACTAATGAACCTTATTGTAAAGTGTTACCAAATGAAGTATTTGTGCAAGTAGATTACATAGAAAGTCAATGCAAATATGCAAATCAGTATGAATGCACAACACAAAATCGCCTCAACTGCATCATCAGTGTTCAAATAACTAAAGTCAAAAGAAAAATCAGTTTGAGGGGAAAAACAACTCTTGAGTAAACTAGAACGAGTGACACTGTGCTCTGCATTTGGTGTAAACCCAGTATAAGATCTCAACGTATCATTAGAAAACTCGGGTATTCATTTTGTGTTGTGCGTTCACTTTTTACACTTAAAGAGCCATAGCTGTTGAGTTTTGAATATAGTAACTTCACTGAAATGGATTATAATTTAAATTTTTTAAGTCATAAATGTTTAAAAATATTTCAATGAGTGCCCAATAAAGAGTTAATATTGATGAATACCCATTTGAAAAAGATCATTTGTATTTAAAAGAGACCAATGACTCCAACCTGTATGAGCTCATTTATCCGATGAAGATCATCGTCGGCTCCAGCCTTCTTCTTCGGGACGAAGCCTTCCTGGAGAGTCGTTAGGCGACTGTAGACGTCATGCTCCAGATTTGTCTGCAGAGAGAAGACAAAACCAAATAACTCCTACATAAACTTGACATATCCACTGCTGGGTGACTATTACAGTCTCAGAGAGAGTCTCACCAGCTGCATGAGCTGAGCTGCACAGAGGTGAATTTTCCAGCCCTGGGCTCTGCACACAACTCCCTTCTGATTGGCCACATCTTGCATGCTGCCCTTCTTGTCCTCTGATGGGAGAACACAAGCTGGTGTTAATGAACGACTAACACCACATTAAGGGTAGACAAAATAATAATAAAAAAAAAGTTAATATTTTTTTGTAAGTGACTGATATGACATAGATTCTCAATAGCCATGAATTGTTTTTTCTATGTTCTGTTTTGCAGGGTACGGAAGTCCTAAGGCCATGCATTAAATAATTTTTTTTCTCTTGTTATCTCGTGATCTCGACATAACTCATTTTCTCGTGATCTCGACATAACAAAAAGTTGTTTTCTCATGATCACGACTTATTTTTTGTTTTTATTTATTTATTATTGTTAGTAGTAATAATAATAATAATAATAATAATAATAATAATAATATCTGGGAGAGAATAGCCTATAGTTGCAGACGCGCATTCTTGTAACTAGGGCTGTGCGATAATAGGATATTTAATCGTGGACGATTAAAATGACTGCACGATCCACTTTTTCTGAAAAATCGTTGTATCGCCATATATAGTGCATGGTTTCCGCTACATTCATTCTTCCATGGCGGGGCGCCACACCAAAATTCATCCCGCCACCCCCGTGTCAACAAGCTTGGCCCCCCCTAAATTTGGACGCGTATTTTTGTCAAAATGCCACGGAAAAGTGAGATCAGCCATCGGCAGCAAACTGCGGATATATGACTGGGGTCTCTCTCGTGCGCTCTCGGTGTCGCGTGCACTCCCCCTCTTTCTGTTTTCGCGCGCACTCGCTCTCTCTTCTTTCGCGCGCACTGCCGCACTCGCTCTCTCTGTCAGTCACGGTGCTGCGCGAATCAGTCCCCCGCATTCCACAGAAGTTTACCCCCAAATACACAGTTTTACGTCACGAAATGCAGTCTTGAATTTACAAACAGTCAGTAAGTACCGGAGAACAGATGTAACACATTGATCAAATTGAGTTTCCAGTCACGTTGAAAGTAATATTCTCTCGTTTAGTTTTGCCTTCATTCATTTTTGATGTCAGACTTTATCTACTTTATTTTCCCCATGGTGACAGTTTTTGCATAATATTTTACTAGTTATTTTGCAAGATAGTTGTATTCAGATTAAAGTGTAATTTAAAGACTTGACTAATTATTCTAACTTTAGTTAACATAACCTAGTTAAGTTATTGTATGACTTGTTTGGTGTACACAATGAAAAATATACTGTAAATATTTCTTAAGGTGGCTCATAATACTGACCTTAAAATTGTATTTTAAAAAAGTTTTATTTTAAATTAAATTTTTAAATAAAATTGGAATTTTATTCAAGAAATAAACTATAGGAAATAAGACTTATTATGACTCCAGAAGAATTATTTTTGTTTTTCAAGAAATACTGTGACATTTTTTTCTTTTGTTAAAGATCACTTGGAAAACATTATTTTAAATTAATTGAAGGGCAAAAAAATTGACTTCAGCTGTATCTGTTAAGGTGCAAAAATGTGCCTTGATGTCCTTGAAAGTTAGAAATGTGTTATCTCACTACAATACAAAGTTACTTGTCAAATAAATTAACAAGGAAGATTATTTAGAGTTTAAGTTATTTAATTAGCTTGTTTATGAAGACTGCAGAGTGATGCATGAACAAAATGACTTTGAATAATTGTTTAAGTAGTTTGTGATGTATGTTAAAGTGTGCCCCTAAAAGCTTAAAGTACAAGTGGCCCCTGCCCGCCCGCGCCACTCGCTTAATGTCAGGTGACTCACACTCTGCACAGCCTTTAACTGCAGCTCGTGCTGTATTGAACACACGCACGTCACTTCGTAACTATAGCAGCAGTTTTTTCGACTGAACTAAATTTATTAAATTTTTATTTGATTAAATATTCTTAAACATACATGGTAAGAGTATATTTTTATATGGGGACATTAGTTTGGTTGTATTGTACCTTTGTAACTTGCAAAATAGTCTTAAGAAACCAACTTGAAAAAGAATCGGGATAAAAATCGTGAATCGTGATTTCCCCTGAAAAAATCGTGATATGATATTTTTTCCATATCGCCCACCCCTACTTGTAACATGTTAAAGGTGTTCAGAACTGCCATAATATTATGAGCGCAAACGCCTGTGATTAATGTACATTCATGATTATATTCATGTATATGATTATATACCATTATTTACAATAATATTCCCTCAACTGTTACCATTTTAAAGCAGCTCCGCACTATATGGCACAAAATAAGTTGAGTTAAATTATGAAGAATGATGAAGATCCTGCTTTTGCTTTAATCCTTTCCGCAAGTTATTTACAACAACTTTAAAATTGCGCCATATAGAGTTGCTTCAAAATGGTAACAGTTGAGGGAATATTGTTGCAAATAATGATATATAGAGTCATACATGAATATAATCATGAATGTACCTTAATCATGCGCACGAGCATTTCCCTAGCTGGGGCTTTTCTACTATGTTAAGAATAGTAAGGTACTGTACTAATAGTAAGATTTTGTTCCCATGTGAGCCTGGAATAGTGTGGCACAATACAAACAGCTCTCGGTCCGGAAATGTAGGCACAGTTAGCTAGCTAGGTGGGAGCATGCAATGTATTTATTTATTTTTGTCATTGAACTAAGTAAACAAAATATCTGATCATGATCCATATTGCTATAACATAGCACTTCCGTTACTATGGCAACAGCTGACGCATTTGTATTACATTCCAGAGAGCTCCGTTTTATCAGAACCACAGTGGAAAATGAAACCCAAAATACCTCAGAATAAATTTCTCATCAAAAAGACACTAGAACTATAACACTGGTGTGCTATTATTGGTGTCACAGTTAAAAAGCCAAACCTTTTTCTTATATTCCAGATATATAAGATTATATAGAGATTACAACAAGACTAAGCATTTTATGACATAACTTCATTGTTTTTTTGTGTATTTTACTTTCACTTTTCTAGTCTATGGTTACAGCACACCCATGTGAATCAGAAGTGTTAATCAGCAGAGGCTGTGGCAATAACACAAATGACTAACTGCTCAATAATAAAACACATTTAATCCTCAGTAACGATATATACCATCATACGGCCCAGCCCTAACCACATCATCTCGCAGAAAGAGTCATCTCAGCATGCAAGTGCTGAATTCATCTCATGTTTGTGACTATTTCCAACTTGAATGGTTAAACACACACGTGTTGAAATGTCCATTTTGCTGATTCTTCATTTAAACAGTCAGTTGCATCTGAAGTGAAAACAATAAGGAGATATTATTCTTTTATAAGGTCTTCAAACTAATCACTGCTCTGGCTGAATATCTACATATGTGTGGGTCAATATCCAACTATGTAAATATAGTTTATGACTACTGAATCTGAAATAGAAAGGAAGGCTCTGTTTTACACACCCATTAATTTTATTCATTAATTTATTTTGAATAAATTAATTTATTTATTTTTATAAATTATCAGTACTTCTATTTTTAAAAAATCGGAATGGTTCCCCAGCCCTAGACACTGCATCACTGAATAAACACAAAAAATGACAACATAATGAGTGATAAGGCTGGACAAACCCTTTACACGGACGTCGCTGTATCTCTGAAAGTGATGGTATGCTGCTTTCCAGGGGTTCCGGTAGTGGCGTAACAGGGTAATAGGAGGGCGAACTCGGGCGGGAACATACCGAACTCCCTCCTCGTCTGCAATCAGACACACAAGTCAGCACTAAATCATCTTACACAACAGTAGGAAGTCAATTTGTTATTTTTTTGTACACAACTGCTGCCATCAGAGCAGCTGTAGTTGCTAGTAATCTCTATAGTGATTTACGATCTCCCAAGACGAGGCTAGTTTTTCTCTCTTTATCTTATTACAGAAATTATGCGTTCGGCCTCTGTACAAATTGATGTTACGACACTGACACTGTTGCCATTTCATAATGTACTATATGGAACAAAGGTTGATGGACTTTCACAGATAGAAGGCAGGGAGGAAGGCAGGGAGGCTTAAGACATTCAGAAGCTGCAAGTTTTGTTTTGTTTTTTGAAAGGAGAGTAAATAATCGAAGAAATGAAGTACAGCTGGATGTATAATAGCAGTAATTGTGATACTGAATTTGAATTAAGATTTTAAAAAAATTGTGGCTAACAAAAAATATTTTGGTAAAGTTAAATTAAATAATTTTAAAACGCATTAAGGAAGAGCAATAATGAATTGCGGTGACAATAAACCTCTAAACAAAACTTAATTTATATTGTATTATTTCACAACAGCGTTACATTTTTACAGTATTTTGATTAAATAAATGCAGCCTTGGGAATCATAAAAATCTTATTTTTTAAAAATATATATTATTTTAACCAACTGCATGCTTATGGACTCAATAAGTGTACAAAAAATATACAATTTTATAGGACAAAATGTAAAAAAATTATTAGAACATACTTCTATGATTTCAATAATTAAATGTATTATAATAAGATTTATTTTAGGTACAACTCTCAATATTAACAAGCCATTAACCAAGACTTTTGGCTCAATGAAGTATTCATTTGCTGCTTATTACTAGTTAGTAAGGTAGTAGCTGGGTTTAGGTATTGGATAGGATGGGTAAGATTAAGGATGTAGAATAAGATTATACTTTCTACCAAGAAACAGTCAATATCTTAATAATAAGCAGATTATAAGCAAGTAGAAACCTAATAAAGTGTTACCTAATTTAATTATTTTTCCATATTATATAAATTATAACCTGACTTTTTTTTTAGTAATATTTGTTACTAGAATACAAACACCTGTGTATTTAAAAGTACAATCCTTTAGATTATTAAACCTATTAACACCATATTTATCAGATTAGAAGTGACTTTTTCAATCTTTTTGTAATCTAAAACAGGTGGCAACTTGTATTCTAAAACTAATTGTATTTGGCTGTTCACCATTAAGCAAGAAAAACATGCAAAAAGCACAAATAGAGTTGGATTAGTGAGAAATGTGAAAGAACCTTAAGCTCCCTTGAATTATTTATTTTCTATTTTAAACACCACTGAAATTAAAGGGTTTGTAGTGTTGTGATGAGAACAAAAATATATTAATAAAGTCTATTTCACATTATTTTAAATAATATAAAATGTGACTTGTGCACATCAACGCAAATTACCAACTTGCTTTTTTATTCACAACAATGCAATTTTGACCCAGTGACCCTTGAAGAAGCGGCTTAATAATGATGAACCTTACCGATGTATTCTTTAGGAGGGGACTTGCGTTTCTCAGCTCGTTGGCTGAGGGGTTTGGGAGGAAACTTCTCCTCATCTGTGCTGTTGGTCTCCATCATCTCGCTCTCCTCCGTGGAGATGACGTGCTGTTGTTTGCGGGGCTTCTTTCTGGGAGAAGCTCCAGGCGTGAGGTCTGTAGGAGGTACTGCCAACATCTGTGCACCACTGTTTGGCCCTGAGGCCACAGAGAGAAATGAGGTGAAATAAAAACACTTCATCAGTTAAAGGACAAGCTGGTTCATACTATATTTCTCTTCAGTATCTTTTTTGGTTTAAAGACCCAATATAAGAAAACATTTTAATGCTGCTTAAGCTACTGATTGCAAGACCTCAAGTCTCATTTATTTCTATAGCCACAGAGCTGAATTAATTCATTTAAAAATAAATTAGTTATCAGACTAATATATGCAGTGAACGAAATTTTCAAATATTTCAACCTGCTTTGTTTTATTTAAAAGTTATTCCAATCAGAAGTGCTTTATAAAGCATATTATAAATATTTTGAAGCACAGTTTTTAAAATGTAAATGAGATATTTGAAAAAGAACACTGATCAAACTTGGAGAAAATTTTCAAATATCTTCCATTCGCTCATGTTAATCTGGTATTATCTTACACAACGTTATTTAACTGGTTTCCTAACTTTATAATTGAGTCTCTTAGCGAATGCACGTTTCAGAAATCACATGGTTCCTTCTCTGTATTCATGACCCAATAGGCCTGAAATGTAAATGCTGGACGATGAGTCTCACTACAAAGTAAAAGCATTTCCTCTTCCAGAGTTAAAAAACTCTGAAATAATGAAATGGCCGGTTCAGAGTCCTGATCTAAACCAGATTTAAATTCTCTGGAAAACTTAAGCTGCTATACTGTTAGAGCTGACAGTTCTAAGAACAATCAGGGACAGTTAAGGTTGTTGCACAATGAATCCGAAATTTTTGTCTGTAATGTTCACATGATAAAAAAACTAATTCAACCTTATATTGTGTCGATTGTAAGATTTTTTTTCTGTTTCCAGATACGAAAAGATGTTTTGAAAGTTTTTTTTTTTGACAATTCTGGTCCACCATGCTAGCAAAAGCTAATCCACTTAGTCTCAAAATACAAAGCCCTTTATGAAAAGCAAAGTCTGAAACATAAAGACACGGCATACAAAAATAAATTGTGGCATGCGATTGCGCAACAGCTTGAAAATCTGGAAGTTAGCTACTGATTTCAAATAAATGGTTTGTGAAAGATTATATTATAAAGTTATTGTATAGTATAAAGTTTAGCTTAACAGATTCATTAATATGCTTCAGACTTGGTGTGTAAGGTTAGAGTGTGTGATCATTTTTCTTTTACACACAAATGCGTCAAAAAACACATAGGAAAATTTTGGCTTTCAGTGTGCAAAGACCTTTACAGTTGCATTTCTGTGTGTTTATAAATTGTTCTTAATTATGATTTACACTATAGGCTTGACATCTAATGCAAAAGATCCCACCTGGTTTTGAATCTATTGGTTCCGCCTCCTGCTTAATATTCAACTCTGGAAGATTGGAGCTGATGGCACATACTGAAGTGTTACAGGCCACTGGCTGAATGGGTGGAGCCACTGCATTGGGCATTGAGGGGATTGGTGGAGTAACTGCCATGGCTGCAGGCAAGGCTGAAAGAGCAGGTGCAGGTTGGGAAGGTGGCGTTACTGATGCCAGAAGGGATGGAAGAGGTTGAGAGGTCAGCTGAGAAGGAGGTGGTCCCAAGTGTTGTGCTTGTTGTTCAGTTCCCTGGCTAGGAATTGCCTCTATTGCAGCAGCCACTGATGGGGCAAGGCTCATGTGGATGTCAGGTTTGGGCTTCACTCTGCCAATGAGTTTGGAGATTTAGTGTTTTAAAAGCAGAGATGTGATTAATGCATATATCGCATTACTAAGAGTTAGAATTGAATGAATTAAATGGACCTTAAGGTCTCAAAATCAATCTGAATACTTCCTACCCTGCAGGACGAGGTGATCCTGACGCACTTCTGATGGGTCCATCGATTCTGGGGGCTGTGGTGTCACTGAGCTGAGCTGGAATCAGATTCTTTCTAACAGCAGCACTTTAATACAATAAAAGCATTAGGAATAGATCAATATTAAGTATTGCAAACATCCATGTGTTAAGAAAAAAATAATAGAATAATAACAAAAGTTAAATAATCAATTTAACTTTAGATTATTAACTTTAGAATTTAAATGAACAAGTTAATTAGTGGTCTGTGTTGCCTCACAGCAAGAAGAAATATTTCAAAAAATTATATTAAAGCACCCATATTATGGATTTTTGAAAATGACCTTCCATGCAGTGTGTTACACAGCTCTAAGTAAAGTGAAATGTCCAGCTGAGGCTTAAATCTGAAAGTGCAAAGTGTTTAAAACTATTGATTCATCTATAAAAGAGTCGACTCATTGTTGTTTAAATGAATTGTTATTAGAATGAGTCTTTAGCCGTTTCGGCTTGACGTCAACGCGAAACATACTAGTTGTGCGCTCAGACCCCGGTAAAATTGAACTCCCCGGCCC
Organism: Danio albolineatus; assembly: GCA_903798035.1. Lineage (NCBI taxonomy): Eukaryota > Metazoa > Chordata > Actinopteri > Cypriniformes > Danionidae > Danio > Danio albolineatus. Next base: position 10,007,203 of record CAIGQQ010035826.1, on the reverse strand, counting down.
CACCCACAGACAGGAAGGAAAAGTGGAAGACAACAAGCACTGTATCGCAGTAAGTGTTGTAGCATAACCAGCAGGACAGCTGTGACGTGTGATCTGAGTAATATCTAAGTAAATCTTCAAACTGTTTGATGGCAGTATAAAGATTTAGAAAGAAGTTATTGACAGCTTTTGTAGTATTGGTATTCGCGTTTTGCTCTTTGTAGACGGTCCCTAAGGATCAGTCTCTTTGCCGCCTGCTTATAGAGTCCAATATAATGCGTCCAGCGCGTAGGAAAGCTAATTTTTAGGAAAATAAGGTTGTAGGTGATTGTATACATTGCGACGGTTGAAAAGAGGTGCTATTTGTGTAGGAACAATGTTTCGGTCATGAGTTATTGATCCGGAAAACATGAATCTGCAAATCTGTTTCTAACTTTACTGAACTCATCGGCATTCCGGTTAAATCATGTCCCGCAGACGCTATGCTCTGAAGTGCGAGGGAAAAGCTGTGTTCTTTTCCCTACCTGAAAACCTCTTTTCCCTACCTGGAGTGGTTGAGGTTTATTTTTGGTAAAATACCTGAGAATTATAGCCCCAATATGGTGCTGTGTTCGCGTCATTTGTCTGAAGAGAACTACACCAATCTATACGCTTACAATGTGGGATTTGTTGCACGGTTGTTGTTAAAGGATGGATCAATACCCAGTTTATTTGGACCAGCGTGTTCTTCCAGTCTTGCTTACTGTAACAAGGTAAATATGGATGTAGTTGTCTGTATTGTGTTTGCTCCGTGCAGCATGTAGCGGTAGCCATTTAGATTACTGCCGAATGTTACTATTTGTTGGCTTACAATAGTCCATGAAGTGTTAATTATTACTGAATGTTTGTTGTTATGATGAAGAATATAGCAATACGCTGTTGTACAACTGCAGTGAAGTTTTTCAATATGTTCTTGCATTGGGCTGCTGACACGGATGTGGTGACGTGACGTGGTAGCATCACGTAAAGTAGGTGCTTGGGGAAAAAGACTCGCTCAGACGATTCATATGGGAGTCGGTGGGAAAATGAGGTAAAAATAAATAGATATTATAAGACATTGAAAGTGTTTTTTAACCTTGCATACATATCATCCTGTTGTTTGGGACTTCAAAAAGTGAAATTTAACCGTGCTCAACCCAACATATGGGCTCTTTAAGTAAAGAAAATATTTTTGATTAAAGGTATTAAATAAATAAAAAATTGACCATATTTTGACGATTAACAAATTAGCCGCAGCCTGAAAGAAAAATATTGAAATTGAAAAAAGTAAAGTAAAATTTTAAAGGGTCACGAAACACCAAAGCACATTTTTTGAGCTGTTGACAGTCATATATGTGTCCCACGCTGCTATAAACACTATTAGGACACATCTATTTCGCTAAAAAGTGAAAATTGGTTGTTTTTGCGTTATTTTGAGCAAATTTGTTCCCTTGGTTTAAACGAATTTTTTTAAGCTGCGTCACGCTGATGAGATCCATGTGTGGAGATCCATGCAGTCTGTACCTGCGAGTGCATCGTGACGTCTCTGAGCGTGCAGCATTAATTCATGAGAAAGAAGAAGAAGAATTGTTTGGAGACACAGGTCGCATGTGCTGCAACGAAGGTTTTGTTTACATTTCTGGCTATAAGAGCGCAGCTGGACTCCTACGCACGCACAGCAGAAATGCGTCTGTAAGAAACTTTTTTTTCCACCCGAGAGCTTTCCGCATCTGGAAATGGTGAAATCGGGATTTGCCGCTCGTCTCCTTTTAAAACACATGCCGCTACAGATAAGGTAAGCAATCTGTGCTCTTTGTTTGTTTATTCAGAGGCCGAGTTTGTTCGTATTTTCAGCAGGACTCTTTTAGTGTTTAAAGACAGACCTTAGTCAAAATGATTAAAACTGTTATTGAGTTTACAGCACGTTACTCTACTTTTGTGTAGAGTTTTCACCGCATTTTGTGACAGGATAGTGTATACACACTTTCTGACGCTACCTACCGAGTGCATCTGAGTTGCCGAGAAATGCAGAGGGTTTTTTATTTCTCCATTACGCCGTGCGGTATTAAACGCTCCATTAAAATCGCTCTCTTAGGAGTTTCTCACATCCCCTTGTCACGGGGGACATGCAGGAAATTTTCCTGGATAAAAGTATAAGTGCCAAACTGCCGTTAAAGTCGACAATTTAATAATTTGGCAAATAATTGGATGACTGATGTCCATGTAAACAGTCACTGTCTTTCTCCACCTCAACACCGTTAATATGCATGTTTGAAAATCAGCGTGCACAAATAAAAACTCCCATTTTTATCGAAAACATTCCCTCTTTCCCTCCCCTGAGACTCCAACCTAAACAGAGCTGGACACACGCACTTCCCTGAGCTTTTCCAGACTGTAGGTGTGAAAACACCCTGCTGAAACAGGAGGGTTTCGTAGCCCTTTAAGAACTATGATTGGGATTTATTTGTAATCGCTGTGTCTGAACGATGATTTTTTAATCCTGCATCACAGTAATGAAATCCTTTTTTGTATTAAAAATAATAGATTCGGAGGAGAAAATAATTTTACAATGCAATAAAAGAAAAAATATTTAACACTCCTGAAAAAGTGCAATTCTAAACTAATTACTTAAATTAGGTATCTAATTTGGAGGTGAAATAGGACTTGACCTTAAGATTTACACTTCATGCTCACCCTTCATTGGCAGGTTTTTTGCGCAGAATGCTGGGTCGAGGGGACGTCACAAGAGATGGTGTTCCCGTGTTGGCATTCTGATTGTGTGTCTGGGGCAGGGTGGTGGCAGGCTGACTGTTGCTGAATGCATTGCTAATAGAATTAGCCACTAGTGTGGAACCATCAGCTAGTATAACTAAAATAAAAAGAACAAAGAAAGACATTCATCATTACTGTTTTCTTTTACACATATTTGGTGTGAAGATATCCAGATATTAAATTAAGGCTCAGAGCTGATCTGAGGCTCCTCACCTGAAGCTTTAGACTCAGTTGGAGGCTGTTGTTGGTTAACTGGTGAAGGCTGGATACTCGGGGTGGTGATCTGGGCAGATGCATGCAGGCTCTGGGCTGGGATGGGTGTAGGTTGGATCCCCTGTGCTGTCATGGCAGCCGGTTGGATGTTTTGAGTGTTGATCTGAGTGATGCGGTCAACAGTCATCAGCTGCATTGAATTCAGATGAACCGCAGACGCGACTCCTACACCAGCTTGGGTGGGCATGCCAGCACTGGGTGCCTGAGCAGTTACTGCGTCCACATGACAAACAAGTGTTAATAACCTAAAGCTCACATTGTATAGGTTTATTTAATCATAACGTAATTAAGCACAACAAAGTACCTGGATAAGGGCGTATGGATGACACAGAGCTGGTGATGGGGGTGTATGTGTGGGTCAGCGGGTATGGTGCTGATTGGTAGGTGGGCAGGAAGTACTGAAACTGTACTGGAACAGATTGTCTGTGGAGAGCCATAAAGCATCAGATTGTCAGCACAACAACGTAACCCTTTCATGTTACGTTCACATATCATGTACAAAAGGGCATGGAAAACGCTTCCTTCACCGTTTTCATTCTCATTTTAATTTCATGTTCTCATAGGAAGACAAACCATTCCTTAAGCTCTGATACAAGTTTTATTCATGAAGAAACTTTAAAAAGCATTGCAGTGTTTGGGTGCTTGGTGTTTGTCTGAGGTAATTATCCTGTTATTACTGAAATGTGTATATTCCACATAAAGCATGAAGCTGATTGGTTAGTTATACTCACATGACTCGCTGTGCGCTTACAGCTTTCTCAAAAGTTGAGATGTTTACAACTATGTGCGCATAAAAAAACGAGCATGACACGCCACTATTGGAAAAAACGAACTTGAGCTCGCAAATGGTGTGATATGTGAACAGCCCTCAAACCAGTGTGATTAGAAAATTCAGAATGCACATCATAAGCTGCTAAATTCAAATCGTGATTCTAATTTTGTCAACGTTTTGTCAAGAAAAATAGTGGTTTTGAATATCTTTTAGTATAACAGTGTAAAGGTTTGTTTACATGAAAAAACACCTGACACAAACCCTTAAGTAATGAAATGTATCGAACCCACAGTATCTAATAAGGTGATTGACAATAAGTATAGGTATGACTAAACTCTCTCTCTCTCTTACTCTTGGGAAATGTCACTGATCATATTTCACTATTACGATTTCATAGTTAAAATGTTTACAAGCCTTTTGTGTACAAAAGGTCTTCACAACCAAATAATAGGCTCAAACAGCCTTGTAAACTTTCACTAATAGAGCATTTGAAACATTGAATGAAGAGGATATATACCTGTTGTCAGTGCGGTTCTCCATGGTGATGGGGTTTGGAGAGGAGCGGTGGCCAGAGATGGGAATGAGGTTGCTTCTTTCTGTGTATTCAGACTGAATACGTGGTGATGTGTGTGTGATGGGCTGTGGAACCACTTTAGCTAAAAGGAACAGAAATTGCAAAAAACAACACATAAGTCTTTCTTTCATTTTACAAGCAATACCTTCTAGGACACAGGTGTCAACTTCAGTTCCTGGAGGGCCGTAGCTCTGCACAGTTTAGTTCCAACCCTAATTAAACACAACTGATCAAACTAATTGAGTGCTTTAGTTTTGTTTTAAACCTACAGGTTAGTGTGTTCAAGCAGGGTTGGAACTAAACTGTTCCGAGCAGCGGCCCTCCAGGAACTGGATTTGATTTTGTTCTAGGAAATCTGCTCATAAAATCAATGTAAACAGTTGCTATGTTGCAAGAACTTAAATTCCTCACAGATGAACTCACAATGTCAAAGATGTGCCACCAAAACAGTTATGACTTTAACTATAGCTCTACATATTTCTGCTAAAGGATCTGTTAACATTTTTACCATCCAACTGAAGTCAGTTTTTGAGCATGTCTGTTTCACTCTGCATATACAGTAGTTATTAAGCCATCAGCATGGGAAAAGACCTTAATTATGTAGGGCTGGGTTTTGAATATCTTTTATAAATACTTTTTTGTAACATCGTACTTGTTAAATAATGATATTTTCAATTATAAAGTTTACATAAAAACTGACCTAAACATTTTACAGAGTAATGTATGCATTCCTTTGATGGCTGCTTACGAAGCACTGCTTCATGAAGCTTTGAAAACTTTTTCAGAAGCTTAACAAACCACCTTTCGAAAAGACACCCTCTCATCTCTCCGACTCTTGCACCAGGTTACACATAAGAACTAGACACTTCCTTAAATCACTCCATGTCTCTTGAAAATAGTGCATTTCAAATTGTGCTTCATACAGGTGAGAGGGCTTGACAAACCACCTGTAAAAACACTCTTCTCTCTCATGCACCAGACAGTTTATTTAAACTCCGTCTTACAAGGACGCAACTAGGAAAATGCTGTTTACTATAAATGTACCACAATCATGTTAAACTGCTTGCTTCAACCTTAAATAACTCTTTCGCACAAGATTCACTTTTAATACCTCGCCTGCACAATATCCTGCACACCATTGTTCAGTCTCATGTAAAAGTACTTGTATAGTCTTATGTGTATAGTTAAGGATCTTATAGTATATGTGGCCTGTGTTGTGTTTGTATTTATGATCCATTTCTGTAGCACCATTGCCCTGCAAACACAACATTTCCTTCCTCTGTATGTCCACACATGTAGCGGAATGACAAAGCTCAACTTGACTTGACTCTTTGAATCTTTTGCTTTGACTGAGAGGTTCGGAGAACATATCAAATAATCTCAGTAAACAGGGCTTTCATTACATCATAACTGTTTTGAAAATGTAATGAATCTCTGCTTGGGGGCGACGTGTGAAATACCATAAAATTCACATGAAGCATCGGGTTCACTCAGATCGCTCACCCCAGTGACAAATCACTGAACATGCTTCATAGTTTTAACCTGATCTTGGATCAGTTTTCCGTTTTAATGAGATCCTTGTGAAATGAAAAGGAATAATAATAGTTCATAGGCTCTTTTTGACCTGCCTAGCAGATAAAACACATACATGACACCACCATTTCACATTTAGATTAATTAGAAATGTTGTCTTGTTTGCGATTCACTGCATCCAAAAGAAAAGTTTATATTTACAAAATATGTTTGTGTGTACTGTGTATTTTTTGTGTATATAAATATATGCAAGACTATACTGTATAGAATACTTTATAATTTATAATTGGACGTATTTTTATATAAAATACAAATTATATAAATGTATATGTAAATATTTTTCTTTTTGTATATTTTTGTATTTTCTGTACGGTGTGTAATAATATTTATACATTTACAATATGTGTATATTATTTATACATAAATATACGTACATAGATTTTATGCAAATACAAACTTAACTTTGATGTGATTAATTTGACAGCACTATTAAAAACAAACATTTTATATACAAAATAAATAAATAGATCAACATTTTAAAAGTTTAAGTAAATAAACACAACTTCAAAGATTTCAACATATTTTGCGTTGCGCTGAAGGTAACTTACCCACAGGGATGGTGGATGTGGTCACTGCTGTTGCATGAGAGGAGTGAGAGGCCACTGTCATAGCGACAATATTACTACTGGATATTTGCGTGTGGGGGGTGGAGCCTTTAAAGAGATATTAAAATAACAGCAGCTCCTTAGTGCTTTATCTGTGAATATTATACTCTGTGTGAATGGCACAGATGCTACTGAATCACGTGTAGAGAATATGCTGATCCCTCACCTGTTGTAGTGGGTGATGGTGCAGTGTTGGTGACCTGAATCGGTGCCACTGTTGCAGCAGCAACAGGCGTCACAGTGCTAAAAATGGGCTTCTGTGACATAAATATCACAGGAGAAAAGAGGTTTGACTTGGAATTCGTAAAAAATATAAATAAGTGAAATAAAACAAAAAAAACGTGGCAGAATGTTTTTAAACCTGTGCAACCGAGTGAGGAAGGGCTTTCTGAGCAGCAATAGCAGGATGGGAGGGCAGGGTGATTCGTGTTGGTGTGTCCCGTGAGGGCGGCGGGCGCTGGATACTTAAGGTCGCTTGTGAAGGGTGGATCGACATAGCCGAGCGACTGGAATTTACAAGTACAAAACCAGATGGATTTTAAGATCAAAATCCAGTGAAAATGCAGAACTTGTGTTTTTTATCTGAAGTGGAAGTCTCTTACCCATGCACTATGTCTCCAGAGTGGGCAGCTACTGTGGTGATAACCGGAGACTGAGGTCTGGTAGCCGTCACCGGCGCCACTACTGTAGGCAGAACTGCTGTAGAGGTAGTGACTATAGGCCGGGACTGAAACACAAATAGATACAGATTAAATGAAATGCATGATGCTTAAAATGTGACACTGTGATCAAGAGAGGGTTCTTTTTAGTTTATTCATGACAATTTGCATTTGTATAATGTTATTATTAGTAGCAGTGTTATTAATTATATGCATATTTATATTTGTTTTACTAAAAACTAGTTTAGATTTGTCCACCATTTGTCTCTATTTGTCTGGTTTTGGAGACGCATGCATCACCATATGGGAAGGATAGCACGTGTGTTTGGATATAACTAGGGCCACACGGAATCTGCGCGCGCAGAATTCCGCAGATTTCCGCAGATTTTTAGCCCATCATTGATTCTGTTTAATTACAGTTGTAAATGTGTGTACAATTATATTTATTCAGTTTTCAAATGAATTTCAGTAAAAATATAGATTAATATGAAAATATTCATATGATTTATTTACAATACAGTTTTTAAAGTAATATTTTCTGTCTTTTAGAAGAGATTTTATACGAGAGACTTGCTTTGTTTACCAAATAAAGTGGATCATTATTGGATTTGCATTGTAAACATTAAATAAAAGTTAAAAAGGTATTACTTTCATTTCATATATTAAGATTTTAGTTATGATACTCCTAAAATGATTCCGCATAAATCCGCAGATTTTTAACAAAATACTCCGCAGAAATAGCAAAAAATGTCCGCAGATTCCGTGTGGCCCTGGATATAACTCCTTTGACCACACTTCGTTATTATTGTTCATTTATTCGTTGGCTGGAAATTAGAACTGAATTTAGAAATAATTTTGAAACAAATCTGTGCGCTTAAACTAAATTAAATATGTAGGCTGACAGATGTCTTCAGTGGAGTGAGTTTCCACCATTCCCTTACTCAACAAAAGTAAAGGAGTAAAAACTAAAAGTAAAGTAGAGAAAGTAAAGAGGCTGAATGGAGAAGGCTCGTTCTTTATCCTCGAGCTGCAGATGGTCTTTTTAGCTGTTTTCTCGCTAGTGAAGGCGTGACACAACTGACTCTCAAGGGGAATGTGAGATGAGACTCTGATTAGTTTAATGCACTTCATGCTCAAAACACACACATAACTCATTAAGAGTATAAGCACAACACTGTCAGACCATGCACTGGGGAGTAAAAGTGTATTTTTCTGTCCTTAAAATAGCAAAAGTGGATTTGGACACGCTGTTAATGCTATTGCGCCAAATTTAATTTCGGATTTAATTCAAGGACCTATGTTTGTTTTTAAAAACTTTCCAGGCCTCGAATCCATTTGTCTAAAACTCAAGTACTTTCAAGAAGCATGGGAACCCTGTGTGATATTTGGGATTTTCTGGCATATAAATACTGTTAGCTTCACCGGGTGACTTGAACAGCTCTATGATTACTTGAATAGAGCATATTTCGTTGTTCTAGAATGACACATTTTGGGGAAACTGCATCTTGCATAAAATAGTAGTAATTGCATTTTGTTCTGAAGAGTTTAAAAGACCTGTTTCATGGTCAGGGAAAATTAACACAATGAGCGTGCAAAACAAAAAAGTGAAAAAAGTGAAAAATTCTATTGATAATGCATGAATTTAATACCAAGGACAAAGTTGCTTGTTTCTATAAATGTCCAAATCATCCAAAGAGCAGCGTGGATCAGGTTGCAAACAGAGTACAAATACCAGTAAACAAAAGAAAAGTCTTTGCACTGATTCATGATTCATTTAAATACTCTCCTCCCATGAATGAGAAAAGCTTATAGAAGTATTTGCAACAAAGTTAGCTGTAAAATGCCAGACCTTTATTAAATCTGGCAACAGTTATAAAAACTTGAGGCTGAATTGACGTGGATTATACAGAAGTCCTAAGATACCACGCACTCAAATATTGTTTCTCTCGTTTTCTCATGATCTCGACATATCAAAAGTTGTTTTCTAGTAATCACTTCATTTTTTGGCTTTCGTTTACATATTAATTGTTATTGATATTTATTCATACCTGTCCGATCTATGACCGAAAATGTTCAGATGGGCACTCTTGCCTTAAAATAGACACATGTAACTTAATGATTGTGTATGATGAAAGGGCAACACGAGTGTTTTGCCCATTGCAGCAGTTGAGTCTGCACCCTCCCTGCAAACTGAGAGTTTGCGCATGATATTAAGTGCGTTCAGAACAGCCATAATCATATGAACAAAAACGCATGTGCTCATGATTAATCTACATTTATGATTATATTCATTTATATGATCTTACATGGGGCCTCACGGTGGCGCAGTGGGTAGCACAATCGCCTCACAGCAAGGTCGCTGGTTCGAGCCTCGGCTGGGTCAGTTGGCATTTCTGAGTGGAGTTTGCATGTTCTCCCCGTGTTGGCGTGGGTTTCCTCCGGGTGCTCCGGTTTCCAACACAAGTCCAAAGACATACGCTATAGGTGAATTGGGTAAACTAAATTGGCCCTGGTGTATGTGTGTGGCTTGCAGCTGGAAGGGCCTCCGCTGCATAAAACACATGCTGGATAAGTTTGGCGGTTCATTCTGCTGTGGCGACCACAGATAAATAAAGGGACTAAGCCGACAAGGAAATGAATAAATGAATGAATATACATTGTTTAATAATATTCCCTCAACTGTTACAATTTTGGAGTGTAGGTTCTAGATGGCAAAAATAAAAAAGGTGTTTCATGTATAAATTAGATTATGAAAAATTATGAAGATCCTGCTTTTGCTTTAATGCATCGTTTTCAAAAGTTATTTACAATTATTTTAAAAGGGGAAAATTTAAAAATAAGTCATGATAACGAGAAAACAAATCAAAAGTGGTTATGTCGAGATCACAAGAAAATGAAGACAAGAAAACTAAAGAAGAAATAATAAGATGCATGACCTTTTAGGACTGCTGAAGGATGATGCATTTATAAAAATAAAAAATATTTATAAAGAACCAACTTAAACCATAAAATGAATTGTCTAAAAATATATACATGAATAAAATTGTATACATTTTGACAAAATAAAACATACATTAATAGAATTGACATGTATTGTGGATATATAAACATATAGCTTTAACATATTTTAATTTAACATAGTTTTTTGTCAAAATGCACATTTTTAAAGTTTAAAGTCAAAAGACTGACTAAAAGTCAATTAAACCTGAACCTGGATTGGTTGGTGGATGATGTGCTGTACTGTAGGCTGGCCAGTGGCAGAGCTGGGACCGGCAGCTGGTCTCAGTACTGTGGTTCCTTTGGAGCTTGACATCACAGCTGCAGCAGCCGCGCCTGAGACCACACAATGAACATTCAGTGTGCAAAGATGAAAATGGCTTGTAACAGCATTTGAACATACTAGACACTGACCTCTGGGTAAATGGGAGGGAAAAAGATGCTGAGGAGCCGCAGAAGATCCAATCTGCTGAGCAGGCGCTCCACTGCGGATGATCTGCACATTGGTCATTAGGTGATGCAGGTTACCGGTATGACCCTTATTGAGACAAAAAAAGTCATTAAAACCTAATCAAGATTCTACAGAGACCCGGAAGGGACGTGGTGGTGGGAAAAAATTGGGTGGGAGAAAAAAAAAAACGAGTGGGAGAAAAAAAAATGGGCGGGAGGAAAATATATATTTTTAAGTTTTGTGTTCCCTCGCAAACATGTTTTGCATTCCCTCGCAAAACTGTTTAAAAAGGAGCGAAAGTGCAGGACACTTTAATATTCGGGTGTGTTTAAACAGGCAAATACTTTTAATAATATGTAAACATGTTCGTCCCACGTGTTTTATTGTATACACAACTAATTTTCTCTTAAATGAGCACACACAGTTACTAAAGTAATGGAAGGCTTTTATTATAGATCTGCTCATTCTTACAGTTACACCACTGTTATCAAACAAAAAATGAGAGATTCATCTGCTGCTCTTCACTTGTTTGATAACAGAGGTGTCACTTTATATGGTGTGTACAGAATCATACGGAGCATATACATCTGATTCAGAGGTTGCATATGAAGGGTGATGACCGACGCACAGCTTTAATGGAAAGAAAGTGATTGCAGACATTTGATATAAATTTCAGTGAGCTCTCAAGATTAAAAAAATACATGAGAAATATGGGAAAATACTTAATGATAGGATGATGCGGGATAGAATGGTAAAATACAGGAGAATCCCGGCGAAATCGCGGTTGACATGTATGAAGTGAACAGAAAGTTTTTGTGGAAAAACAGCTTTGCGAGGGAACGCAAAACTTTGCGAGGGAACGCAAAACATTTTTGCGTGGGAACGCAAAAACTTAAAAATATATATTTTAATATTTAATAAAGGTCTGGCATTTTCCATTTTTTTTCTCCCACTCATTTTTTTCTCCCACCACCACGTCCCCTCTGGGTCTCCGTAAGATTAACAGCAAGTGAGAAGTTAAATACTCTAGAAAGAGCCTTAATGTATGGATTTTATTTAGAGAAACTCCTATGAGAGAATTATTCTGACAGGACTTTGTAAATTAATCAAAACCTGTAAAAATCCGTCATCATCATAGATATTCCTGCATTTATTCTGTGCATCACACCAGATGGGTCAAACTTTTTTACAAGAATACATAAATGAATAAATAAAATACTATTGCTACCTTAGAAATATAAATCAACTGTTCAACACAATATCAACACAAACTTAATACATTTAATGATTACTATTAACCACTCACTTACATTACATTATTAGTTACATTACATAATCACTATTACAATTAAAACAATACATTTCAACTACTTTATGAAGTAACTTCTTCCTGAAGAAACTGTGCTAACATCCTTTACATGATCTATCATAAATTAGTCTAATATCCTGATTTGCTACTTTGTTAAGATCAATTATTATTGATGTTCAATTAATAATAAAGATGCTTAATATAATTAACAATGAAAACGTTTTATTGTGCTTTGTATTCTGTGAGGAAAAAAAAATTCAATAGAAATTTAAAGTTAAAAAATTTCTGCATTAAATTGGCATATTGTAATGATTTCTGAATGATCATGTGACACTTAGAGTAATATTAATAATGAGAATAAATTTCCTTTCTAAAATCTAGAAAATCTGGGAAAAGTGTTACTCTAAATAACGTTTCACAATATCAATGCATTTCTTCTCTAATAAAAGCAGCCTTGGTTTTACCTTATTTCGAAAACTGGTTGTCAAAAAGTGACTTGATTATCTAAAAACATGACCAACCTGCTGACCACTGATGGTGGCCACAGGAATTCCCGAGGCCTGTGTGGACTCCATAGTAGCAGTGAGATGACCAGGCACCTTAGGGGGTAGAGTGAGGTGGCTTGGTGTTGACACAGGAGCTGGAGCGATCACACGGCTCGGCATGGGTGCTTTCAGGGCAGACTGCAGCCAACAGAAGAGACATTTAGCATTTAGGAAAACATTTGCTTGATTTTCATTTCATTTTTGGCCAATACAATGATACAATATCCTTTTCATCTTGCTGTTTCTTTTCCAAACCACAATACTTTTGAGTTTTTTAGCATCTGATATAATTAAATCTGTGCATAAATAATACAAAACGTATTAATATGTTAATTATACACCATAAAGAATGGTCTCATCTGTGTATAAGTCAATGTAGGTTTTCTGAGTTTAGATAACCTGGGACAGGGGGTAAAAATAAAGATGTGTTCCCACATCACCCAAAAAAGCACATTGTTGAAATCTTTAACTTACCTTTATATGTATATGTGTATATATATGTATATTATACTCCCTCTTAGAGGTGTGTGACATGAGAATTTATTATCATGACCAGTTAAAACGTCTCTACAATCTGATTATGAAAAAACTATCATAGTATCGTGCTAGAGCGCATACTGTAAAAGTTTCCATTTTGGTGCATCAGCCTAAATATACTGCACAACAGTACATCCACATCAAATATTGACTCAGTGGTAGACTTACACTTATAAGAAATGCACTCAAAAGTTGCTGCGACTTCATATTAATTTATATACAACTAAAATATCGAATTATATTCCCTGACTACCCAAAAAGAAAGTTACTTATCACCATTTTTCGTTTACTGCCCGAAACAAATTTAATGTACTATGCATGTACATTACCTGACAAAAGTCTTGTCACCTATCCAAGTTTTAGGAACAACAAATAATAACTTGACTTTTAGCATATAATTTGGCACCAGAAGTGGCTTATATTAAAGGCAAAGTCCTATAAATTACGCTTATTTTACCAAAATAAAATATGATCATGTCTTGATTTTTAATTATTTCATTAGGACAGTAAGGTCTGACTTTGCTGAGACAAAATTATTGTCACTTAACAGAAATAATGTCCAGTATATAATATAAAGTCATGGTGCAGTGGAAAAAGCTTGAATATTGTGCATGACTTCCATGAGCTTGGAGGACTGCATCTATAAATCTCTGCAATGACTCAAATAACTTATTGTTATGTTCGACGTTAGTTTTGTGTGTGTATTTATTATTCTCATACTCTCCGTTTCTTACTCCACCTTCAGGTTCTTATTGGTCCCGCTTTTTCTGTCAATCATCATTATGACGGTGCCAGTTCCACCAATCCCTGGACGCGCCGTGTGATTTAAAGCTCCGACAGACCAGTGTGTGGTGTGCGCTTTGCCTCGGCGTACCTTTGTGCTCCACGCAATCTTGAGTTTATGCTTCGGCTTTTGTAGTGATTTATCTCAGTTTTACTGTGGTAATTTGAGTTTACTTGTTAAACTTCATTAGCCTTAAGTAAAATGACTTGATGGTTGTTGTGTGATTCTAAACAGTTTACTTGTTAAACTTCGTTAGCTTTAAGCAAAATGACTTGATGGTTGTTGTGTGATTCTAAACTGAATCTATGACCTTCGTGGTATGTTTGTTTAGTTTAGATTGAGTTTTGTTAGATTAGTTGGAGTGTTTTGCCACCTGTGTAGTTTTGAGTTTTGTAGTTAATTAGTTTAGATCGAGTGTCGCATACACTGAAGATTTCGGGTTTATTTTTCATTATTTACTTTGTCGCCTAGTTTAGACATGAGATTTAAGGATTGTTTTGTTTTGTTAATTTCTTTGATTTGGCTTACACTCATTCTTTTCGTTTAAAGATAATATTGTAAATATTTATTTCTCTTTCTCCATTTATTATTGTTACTTATTGTTTATTCCATGAAGTAAAGAGTTTAAATAGAGATTTGATTCCTGCCTCATCCTTGATCTGTCGCACTCATTACATCTGTCTCACCTAAATGTTACAGCATCCCGCTTAAACATCTTAAACACATAACATTTATTCGTGGCAGCGGTGGGATATTTAAATCAATCTCTTTATGGGATGAAGTGAGACGATGTGCGTGCGAGTAATAAAGTCATCTGGAATAGCAAAGTTAGCATTCTTGCAGGACTCCCAGAGTTCATCAGGATTCTATGGATTTATCTTCAATGCCTCCTCCATCTTATACCAGAGTGCTCAATAATATTCATGTCTGGTGACTGGGTTGGCCAATCCTGGAGCACCATGACCTTCTTTGCTTTCAGGAACTTTAATGTGGAGGCTAAAGTATGAGAAGGAGCGCTATCCTGCTGAGGAATTTTCCCTCTCCTGTGGTTTGTGATGTAATGAGTAGCACAAATGTCTTCATTCCTCAGGCTGTTGATGTTGTCGTCCACTCTGCAGATCTCTCGCACTTCCCCATACTGAATGTAACCTCAAACCATGATTTTCCCTTCACCATTCTTGACTGATTTCTGTGAGAATCTTGGATCCAAGGGGGTTCCAATAGGTATTCTGCAGTATTTGTGATGATTCATACAGTTCAACAGATGATTCATCAGAAAAATTTACCTTCTGCCACTTTTACAAATGATCAACTAGAAGTCAAGTTATTATTTGTTACTCTTACAACTGGGATCACCTACAAGACTTTTGTCAGGTAGTCACTGAAACAACTCAAACATTTAGGTATGTGCATCCAAATGTTTTAATTAAGATTTTTGTTCTCTCTCTGTGTCTATTGTATGCATGTCATGAGATATTAATTCTCATGTTACTGAAATAAGAAACTGATCTTAATGATATGCCTGATTAAATAAAGAAATTAATTAATTTCACAAGACAAAAGAGATCAGAGGTATGAAAGGGGCTTAAACCCGTGTACCTTTAGAGAACCATCAGTGAAGGCGAGGGAGAGACCCTGAGGGAGGTGGGATGGAGCTGCTGACACAGAAACTGGTGTGCCTGGCTGAATGGGAAGGTGCTGAGGGAGAGTAGGGGGCAGAGTCGGGGCTGCTCCATGGGATGGGGGCTGCATTTGGGGTTGGGGGTAGGGTCGCACCATTACTGTCTCCTGCTTGTCATCTCTGAATACTGTGGCTCCACCGGACATCAGCTCACGTGGTGCATGATTAGAGTCTTCATGTCCTGTTTAAAAAATACATTAGGTCATATGCCTGTTTCCATCTGGTATCAACATGCACTTTCTGTTGTCCAATCACAAGTGGTCAACCGAGATGCAATACTGCTTCTAGGCCAGTAACAGTAATCAATATATGAACTTATTGCACAACACACAGATGTAGGGCGTACTCACACTATGCTGTCCAAACCGTGCTCAGGCCCGTTTCCTGGATAATTTTAGAAGTGTGAGTGCGCTGAACCGGGCTCAGGCACGGTACAGTTGGCCGGCCCTGGCCCGTTTGGAAGAGGTGTGCCTGAGCGCGGTTCACTTGGGCTTTGGCACAGTACGCTTGTAGTGTGAGTGCAAAGCGCGCCTAAGCCCGAAACGGAAGAGGAGACGTGACTTTTGGGGACTGTTTCATATGGATTTATTAATCATTCTTATTGTTTAATGAACGCAAACTGTCATAGATTATTAAAGATGCAAACCCCTCTCTGCACGACAGCAGCGCCTTTAGTAAACCTTCTAATTCCTGCAGCACGAGGACTTTGATTGTTTATGAGCGTCAGCAGTGGCGGAATGTTTGACTGTGTGTCACTGCATATCCAACGACTAAAACGATATAATGATATAAAGAAATCTCCACTGAAATCTCAGAGAGAGCTTCTCTTACACTGAACAGCGCATCATTGATGGCGTAAGCGTGCTCAGGCCCGAATGCAATGTGATTGCGGGCCGTCAGGGGAGACAGAAGGGGGGACAAGCGTGGTTTGGCCCGGTTAAAGGGAACTGTACATAGTGCGAGTACACCCATAATCTCAAGTTTTTTTGGTGCCGCTTTATTGATGTGATATTTGCAAAAAACTTGAGACAGATGTTTTAATATACCGTTAACGTATACATTCTCTGTTTATAATTTCCATTAAAAAAAACAACTACAGAGATAAGGGATGAGAAAAATATCAATCTGTAATGTGTTTTTTATTTTATTTGAGGGAACTACACATTTGCTATGGATGTGACCAATACAGTATGTGTGTTTACAATACACTTTATTGAGATTTTGTAAATTAAACTGCACAAAAGAAATATTACTAATCAAAAGGACAAGGGTTGGTTCTTTGTAGAACAAAAAATCTATTTGTATTTACAGGGTTTGTGCAGGTTTCACAGAGTTAAATTGAAGACTTTTAAAGACATTTTTAACACCCTTATGAATGAAAATTTAGACTTATATAGGGCTAAATGCTAAGGATTGTTTTCGAATATCCCAGTTAGAAAAGATTTTCAGTTACCCTATCAAAAAAAATTATAAAAATTTAATACAATAATAATAATTTTGTGTGAACTTTTTTTATTATTAATTTTCAAATATTTCTATTCATAAACTCTTACCAAGGATAGAACAAAACATATCTGTCAATTACTTCTAATAGTTATAATAATTTAATAATAAAAAACAGGTCAGTATCCTGAGCAATTTATAAATTGACAACTTTTAAGCAAATGTTACTGTAAGGAAAGTGATTAAATGCAATTTTTAAATAAAAAGTTAAAAGTCTCATTGACAAGGATTGTTGGTGACATGAATAAGGGAAAATTAAGACCTGTTAAAAAAGATTTAAGACCTACAACACAATATTTCAGTAGATTATGAGATTTAAGACTTTAAGACCCTGTGTATAACATGTATTTAACTTTTTTGCATTTATGAGGAAAAAGCTTTGTTATGGATGTGACAGATGTGAAATTGGCACCATTGACCTTATTCTTCGATGCAGAAGTGTGCTCGTTTTTGTGATTTGTGTTTTAGAACTTGCGATTCAGTTGCCTATGGGAGAAATGACTAGGAATAATAATAGGCAGAAAACAGTCAAACTGCTTGCTCTACAATCAAGTGTGCTCATGAATATACATAAAACGAATAATGATATAATTAGAAAATATCAGTTTTCAACAACAAGAAGCAGAACGAGCAGTTTGTGATGTCTGAAAAATCAATGGAAGTAAATGAAATTCAGACACACTTTACAATAAATTCAATAGTTAATGCATTTACTAACATGAACAACATTCGTACAGCATTTATTAATCATAATTCATCAACATTTACTAATGCATTATTAACATCCAAGTCAACAATAGTTAACGCAGAGTGAATTAACATGAACTAAAAATGAACAACTGTATTTTCGTTAACTAACATGAATAAATACTGTAGTAAATGTATTGTTCATTATTTGGTCATGTTAGTAAATGCATTAACTAACATTAATGAATACAACCTTGTGATAGTGTTACCAAAGATTCCAATGATTGTGCCCACTCGTACGTGAAGAATAAGGTCAATAGTAAATTATAGACTATAGTAAATCAAATAAAATCATTAGTTTACAGTACTGTAAAATACAAGCTTACACATACAACTTAGAAAGGATTTTATTATTTTGGTGGTTATTTAGTCAAGGCAAGGTTTACATTTGCATGGAATTGCTCACCATGTTTACATAAAAATGAATGTCAGCAACATTTTAGCTGATTGTGCAGCCCCTGTCAGCTAGCTCAGGGAACTTCTTCTAAGCATAGTACTGGCAGGTGAAGAAAAAGTGAAGCTCTGTTTCAATGCTGCAGTCCACTACAATAACCTTGACTGCAAAATCACACACATCCACAAATGACATTAAAAGCAATCATTATCAGTGGCATGAAATAGTCTTTAAACAACAATATCATAATTTCTGTGAGTATAATCGCATAACATAAATTATTTATCATGTCAGCTTCAATCTAGGTGCATTAGTTTGGATTTCATCTGCAGCTTTTGCTTTATTTCATCGAGCTTTACATCACTTTCGTAAAAAGTGCTCAGTATGGCGCATGGGTACCACTGACAGAACAAACCTATGCTATAATAGGGCTAATGAGCAAGCAGGACAGCAAACTTATGAAAAGGACTACAATTACACTACAAAAAACTACAATTTTGATAAAGGTATGTGTAGGCCTGTCACAATAATCAATATATCGACTTATCACACAATACATGGACATGACCGCAATCATTTTTGGTGATGCAATATATATCGCCCATACGCTAAAAACCCATGCTTGCAACATTTAAGCTGATAGCACAACCTCTCTATCTCTATGTCAGTATGCATAAAAAAAACACTATAGTATTTACCATAAATGACTAAAGTATATTTTGATGTGGGCGCCTGACAACTGAAAATAGATCTGGTAGCAGATATAGCAGCCTCAGTTACTTTTTTTTTTGTTAACATTTATTATTATTTGTTTTGGACATGCGTTTTCACATTCTGATTCCAATGCCTAATCATTAAATTATTAAAATGACTAAATTAAATATTCTTAAGAACAAAATATGATGTGTTCTTTTGAAGAGCGTACTTGCGTTATGATGATATTATATTGTCATTCTGGCATTATATAATGAGTGGCCTATAATGGTCTTAAGATGACAATAATATAGTTTAATCGCAATATATTTTGGTGCAATATATCGTACAACAAAAAACACGTATCATGACAGGCCTAGATATGCGTGTTTCCAGTATTGAAGAATGAATTATTAATTTGCTGTTAGCATTAAATGTTTGGTATATTGACAGTAGTCTTTTGTAAGTGGAAAAACTAATGTTTTAGACCTTTGTTTATGTATTTACCATTTTCCACTTGTGATCGGACTAATGAAATCTTAATAGAAGATGTAAATGGGAAATATAGAAACACATGAAAGACATAAAAGTTTGAAGGGTTTTCAAACAGGGACCATTTTCCAGGTCAGAAACTGGTCAGAAACATTTATTTTAAATATTTTTATGTCTTGATTCATAATAGCAGCATAGACAGTAGTAAGAACTAGATATTACACTGGTGACATTTTAATACAGATCTAATTCTTTGCATTCTCAAAATGCATGTCGATAATAAACTTTCATGATATCTGGAATAGATTGTGATAAAAGTAATTAGTAAGTAAACCTACTTTTGGACAGGGGTGGGGGAGTAGCAACTCATTTGCATTTAAAGAAACATTTTTTTGCATATCCTCAAAAATGGGGATCTACAGAAAGGTACTTTATGTGAATTCTGTCCCCTTTCTGTCCCGTTTTCAACAGATTATAACAAACAATTACTTTTGAGAAGTCAATTATCACATTAGAAGGATTTCTGAAAGATTCTTCCTGTTCTCAAACATCCGGAAGGTTGTCTATTAGCAATACATGGAAAGTGTTTTCAGCCTTTTAAAAAAAAGACTCACTAAAATCTCATTCGGTGCCACATTAATTTACATACCAAAAAAAGCTTGTCAGATATATTTAGAACAAGAATTATTCGATGACACAGTATTTTGGGGCTGCACTGCGATCCCTCAATAATGTCTTTCTTTTTAGGCATTACAGTGCAGTCCCAAAATACTAATTCACTTTTTTTTTAAGTCACTTTAAATCTTCTTTATACTTTACAACTGTAGTTTAAACAGCTGGGTTTTAACTGATTTTTCAGAAAAATGTTTTGAATAGTATTGGTCAGAATATGTTTTATATATAGATAAACATCTGCAATGCTCTATAAAAAAACAACTTTATTTCACCAATGTTTTAACATTTTATTTACTCTGAAGTATGACAGAGCATAGAGGCTTTGTTAAATTTGATATGCTTTCTAGGTGTGAAAAATATTTTGTTACACAATAAACATTGATTTAATGTGACATACAAATGTCATATCTCGTCTCAAACCATGTTAAAAAACTATATTTACTAAGCATTAATAATCATTACAAGAGAGCTAAAACAGAAAGTCTAGTTAGTTTTAAATAAATTAAATGTGTCATAAACCTGTGCTCTTTTGATTTCCTTGAAGTCCTGTAGTGTTGCTGCCTGCGGTTTGTCCTTGTCCCAGACCAGAGGGGAGTCCTGGACGTGGATACTGCTGAGAATTCATCTTCACGACCTCTCACGTTCTTCCTGAAAAAGCAGAGGATAAATAGGACAAATACAAAAAGTAAATGCTTTTACTTCAGACAAAGACCCATCTCACCCTGCCTACAGAATATCACGAGACTGAGTGGAAAAACTCCCACTAAACTAACATCACAAAAATGATGTACAAACAATACGTTTCTTTAACATGGCCAAAGTGTTAACCTACCCTCCGTGCAATATATTTGTAACATTACAAAATAATTTTTACGTTTAAATAATCCTCACTGAAGGTATTTCTACCAAGAACGATGGCCATAATAGCAACAGTGACATTTCATTCAAATGTTTAAGACTAACGTTAGTGCAATACATTTTGATTTAACGACACATGATAGTAATGTAAACGCGTTAAATCTCTTGTTAACGTTTGTGAAGGCTGCTAACGGTAACATTAACGATTGCCAGGAAACCCATCTAGCTTTTGTTCCTAGATGTGTTCGCGAGTTTACTATTCATCAATCACGTGCGTTAAAACACTTATGTAGTCTATTTTAAAACACACACAAGTAAATGTCCATATAATCGTTCGTATTATTTAAAATGAGTTTTAGGAATAAAAGCAGTCGCGGTTGCTAGTAGCCAAGAGATCTTATGAGTCATTTCAACAAGACATGTTCATTTCTCTCAGATGCACATTAACGGTCGTATTCCTGCAACTGTAAGAGCGTGAACGTCACGAACACGTTGTCCTAACTGCATTTTGTGTTCACTAATGCAAAATAGCAGTTTTACCGTAAACACGAATCCCACACTCGCCATCCGTTTCGTATCCCGGCAAATCGACCATTGGCGTCAATGGGAATCAAGCATCAGCAAGTCGCTACTGTTCACAATTTCAAAATAAAAGTCGTCGAGTCCTACTGTCAAGGCACGAACCTAAACAGTTCTCTTCCCACATCTCTATTTCATGTGGAATTATATACACATTTTATAAAAACACAAATCTCCTTTTTAAAAAAGAAATTGGTTTGACAACTAAATTAATTTGGTTAGTCAGCTATATAATAAAGAATACTCTTTTCTTACAATGAACTCCTCTCATATTACAAAATTACCCAACCAGAGTTTTCAACCGTTACTGGTTCAATTCCTTTAGGTGCCCATATGTTATTTAGATACATTAATCATAACCTTGCTTCTTTTGATATTACTAAATTATTATTAAGTCTTATATTGGCTAAATTTGTTTTACAGTAAATACCAAGAGTAATAATCAAGCTATTCATCCTCTTTTCCAAAAAGAAATCATTACTTTACCTTATTTTCTATCTATTGGATATAATTATTAAAGGGTGAACTGATTTGCTGGAAAAAAGTGTGACTGTTACCACAGAAATCCCATGTTAGAAATAAAGTTAAAGAAATATCGTATAAACTTCTCCACAGGTTTTATCAAGCAAAACATTATTTACAAAAATTTAAAAGTGGGATTGATGTAAACTGTATTTTTGTAATGAATATGAGGAGACAGCTTTACCTATTTTGGCATTGTACATATTCAGTCAACTTATGGGGTGAGGTGCAACCATTTATTAATAACAATTTTCACTGTTCTAAACCTCTCATTGTTGTAGGAAAATGTGCTTTTTGGCTTTACTGTCTACCCTAGTCATGAGGAAAATTGTTTTAATTTAATTTATTTACTTATTTTGTTAACAAAATTTACATCCATAAATGTAAATTTACTAATAAGAAACCAAATTCTAAGGTACTTTTTTCTTTTCATTCTTTTTTCAACTTGTCTTAACTCATTTTAATCTGTTTTTATCTGTTTTTTATTATTTGTTTTTATTTTCTTATACTTCAATTTTATTCCTGTTTATGTAAAGCACTTTGAATTGCCACTGTGTATGAAATGTGCCATATAAATAAACTTGCCTTGCCTTGCCTTACTGATGATTGAAATATGCTTGTATATTAGTAGTATCATAAGAAAGCCCTACGCACTTTAAAAATTCATGAACACTAGAATGTATTTATTTGATTATTACATATGTGCATTCTATATTATTCTATTTTATTTATACTTACCCAACGGCATGACTATTTTTGTACAGTTAAAATTGTATATGCTGTCCTTTAAATAAAAAATAAAGAAAAAGAACCTAAACAATCACTGCAGACTCGTCCGCTTTGACAAATTATTTTAAAAATGCAAATGATTTAAGAATGCATGAAGAATTTCAGGGTTTGTATTTACATTTGCTCATATTTATCAGCAATTAAAACAACATTTCCGACATCGTTTCGAATAGTACAAACTAAAACAATTGCAATTAGGCTACAGTGAAACCATACAGAACAGTATTTGGTTTATTTATTTATTTTGTTCTTAGCAGGAAACGTTTGTGTTGTCAAAGTTTGGATTATATGTTTATACGAATATTATTAATCATATTATTTTATTAATAGTTATTTTTACATTATTTATTATTGTAAATCTTTGATAATAATCAGATTATTTAAACCTAATTAGAACGTTTATTCTAATGTTTCATAATGATTTTGATCATATTTTAATTATTTTATTTAAATATTTTAGCATTTCTGTTGTTTCAAAAATATTTTTAAACATATTTTTGTATTAGTAATTCTTTTCATTAAATTATTTAAAATTCCTATTTTAATGTTTATCGATTAGTCTTTTGTTTTATTATTTTACTCCATACACCAATTTGAACACCCCTGGCTTATATAATTAACACTGTTAAACAATAATAATGTAAAATTATTCTATTTCCCCTGATTTTTTGGATATACTACTTTCTTTTTTTGCCAGAGATGCAAGCACATCCAAGATACCTATTAAGATGTTTTTTATAGCTTATACGTCATATTATGTATTATGTGGATTTATTATGTGCATCTTCTCTATTTTCAAAAGTCCAGAAAATAGCTGTATAAGGGTATAAACTGTTTAAGGGTATGAGCATCACATGCATGTTCCTCCAAGTTATTATTTATACATGTTAATCATGCACAAACAAAGACCACTGCAATTTACCCATGGTGTAACACAAATGTTTCACTGAAAACATTGTTTACTTTATAACCATACATTATTGAGAATCGAAAAGGGTAACTGGCAATCGACAATGAAGAATAACATGTCAAGCAGGTATGCTTTTTAAAAAGCAATATCATCAGACAATACGTATCTGACACAAATACATATTCACTTGTATAATACTTCAGGTGAACAGAAGACTCTCTTTTTTTCCCCAATTGCACCATTGGAATACAGACGGAAAAAAAACCTCACCCTCTTCATTCTGTGTGCATATTCTCTCAAGTGATCGAATAATCAATAATATGCATTAAAAACATTGACAAAAATCTGTACATTTTTGCAAGTCTATGAAATAAAAAAACGAACATAATCATAAATATAGTTATCAGATAATTACAAAGCACTGAAGTGACCGGAAAAAAGTGCACAGTTACTTAAATAAACTAGAACCTTAAATGGTTAACAAATTGACTTCATGTTGCTGACCATCAAGAAACAGACAATAATGCGCAAGATCACACATGCAGAACGGTTCTCTCATAACGTGTTCTCTCGGGACAGCTATTAAACCGTCTTCAAAAGAGTGTCAATTTCAGGCATTTCAATGTTAACGGCCCAAGGACCGACAAGAGACTCACAAACGATTCTAATTTAAAAACATGATATTTTAAAAAGGCACTACAAAGGCAGATAGTTCCCCCCCATTAGCTGATCCGAGGGAGCATCTATCACCAAAGCTTGGAAATATGTACTTTATCCAACACATGGGGCTACAAAGCTATGCGGACACAGACAGTATGCAGATAAAGTTTGATCGAGTTGGGCTCTTTCCATGTTTGACGTACATGGAGCAGAAAAGTGACAGGGTAGAGAGCGAACACAGTCTTTCAGTCATCGCTCCTGCGTTACAGCCAGAGAGAGGGATCCAATCCACCAGTGTTACAGCTTTGGTGCAAAACCAGCTTTGAAATGTACTTACTTTTAATACAAGGTGTCTCATCCATTCCTATGCGAGATCTTGTCCGTTTTGGACAGTATTGTGCCAACAGTTTGTTTCTTAGTGCAATGCGCAGTGCTGTTATTAGATAAACCCTGAAAACCGCCCCATTAAGCCCCTAGTTCTTTAGTTTGCTTATTTGTATTACAGTATAGAGTTTTTGTTGTTGTTTGTTTGCTCGTTTTGTCGTTTGTTTGTTTCCTGTGCATTTATATGTTGCTTTCAATAACTTTCCTTCCAGCCCCCTGATCATTTAGGGGCCCTACTTTCACACAAATCACAGCCGAGCAGCTTCCTTGTGTCATGTGGACGTAGCTTCCAGGTAACTCTGGAGTTTACGTACAGTTGACTCATCCAAGGAGAACAGGTCAAAGTCAAAGGTTGTGTTGGTGATGTTGAAATGGCCGGTCTTCTCTATGAGGTTCACAATCTGAAGGACACAAATGAATAAGTCATATATAGTTGAAGTCAAAAGGATTAGGCCAAAATTTCAAATATTTCCTAAATGACATTTAACAGAGCAAGGAAATTTTCACAGTATTTCCTATAATATTTTTTTCTTCTAGAGAAAGTCTTACTGGTTTTATTTCTTTGAATAAAGGCAGTTTGTAATTTTCTTAAAACCATTTTAAGGTCAATATTATTAGCCCTCTTATGCAATTTTTTTCAACTGTGTACAGAACAAACCATCGTTACACAATTATTTGCCTAATTAACCTAGTTAAGCCTTTAAGTCGCACTTTAAAGGGCCATTTTTTGAGCTGTTGACAGTCATATACGTGTCCCACACTGCTATAAACACTATTAGGACACATATAATTGACTAAAAAGTGAAAATTGCTTGCTTTTGCGTTATTTCGAGCAAATTCGTTCTTCCGGTTTGAAACGAATTTTTGAGGCTGCGTCACGCCGATGAGATCTATGCATGAACTCCAGCGTAGAGAGTGGACGTCTGTCCCAGCGAGTACATCGTGACGTCTCTGAGTGTGCGGCATTAAGTCATGAGAAGGGCGTTGTTCAAACCAATCAGCGTGCACTACTTCATTAATATGCATGACAGCTTCGAAGAATGTACTGTAGCTGTTAGTGTTTAGACGGCAGAGCGACGCCAGGTTGCCAAAACAAGTGGAAGAATAAGGATTGTTTGGAGACGCAGGTCTTCAGTGTTGCGTTTATAAATGTGCTCCAACAAATGTTTTGCTTTCATTTCCCCGCTATGAGAGCGCAGCTGGACTCACGGTGGATTACAGCGCACGCAACACGTGCCAGAAATGCGTTTGTAAGAAACATTTTACCCGAGAGCTTTTTGCATCTGGAAATGGTGAAATCTGGATTTGCTGCTCGTCTCCTTTTAAAAAATACACGGCTCCAGTTGGTGTTCATTGTCCTGTCACCTGTTTGTTAAGTAGGCGACCAGTGGTGTTTGTTTGTTTATAAAATGGCAAAGTTAGTTGGTTTCGTCAGCAATATTCTTTCAGTGTTTAAAGACAGACCTTAATCAAATGAAAAGAACTGTTGCTGAGTTTACAGCACGTTAATATCACTACAGTATTATAGACTGAAAGATCCGTGTAAAGTGTAAACATCTTAATCAAACGATTACTGTTGTGTAGAATTTTCGCCGCATGTTGTGACAGCATAGTCTATACACACAGGGCTTTCTGACGCTACCTACCGAGTGCATCTAGTTACCGAGAAATGCGGAGGATTTTTTTTTTCCTGAAACACATCATGCGTTTCAAATACTCCATTAAATCTGCACTCCTTCAGCAGTTACTAACATTTAATATCTCGTTTGTCACGGGGGACACGCAGGAAATGTTCGTGAATAAACGTGAAAGTGCCAAACTGCAGTTAAAGTCGACAAATTAATAATTTGGCAAATAATTGGATGACTGACGTCCATGTAAACACAGTCACTGTGTTTCTCCTCTGCGTCTGTGTGTTTGTTTAAAAGTCAGAGCGTGCACAAATAGAAACTCCCATTTTTATGCACAACCTTCCCTCTTTCTCTCCCCTGACACTCCCACCTAAACAGAGCTGGACACACCCACTTTCCTGAGCTTTTCCAAACTAGATGTGTGAAAACAACCCGCTGAGACTGGGGGGTTTTGTGGCCCTAAATACTAGTATCTTAAAAAAATCTAGCAAAATATTGTGTACTGTCACCATGGCAAAGGTAAAAGAGATTAGTTATTAGAAATTAGTTGTTAAAACTATTATGTTCAGAAATATGTTTAGAAATATGTTTAGAAACGTTAAACAGAAACTGGGGAAAAATATACGGGGGTTAATACTTCAGGAGGGTTAATATTCCTGACTTCAACTATATGTCAATCAAAATCCTCCATCACTCCAGAGGACAGCAGATAAAAGTGCTTAAGTAACATATGTAAGTGGTTCTGCAAGGAGATGCACTCTTAAAATCTTCTGGGGGCGTATTACAGAAAGTTTCTAATCTTCGGTCTTAAAGAAACACTCTGGGAAACACTAATTTTTCTGAGAAAATACTCTCATTTTAGAAGTTACCAGAAATTGACAGTTTTTGAATCCATTCATTCTCCAGGTCTGGTGGAAGGACTTTTAGCTTAGCTCAGCATAAATAATTGAATCAGATTAGACCATTAGCATCTTTTTCGGTTTGATAATGGTAACATTTTATTTTGATGGTCCATTTGAGTATTAGTAGACTGTCGGCTTAATATCTGTTGATACTGACATTCAACAGACATTTAACTGACTATAAGAAACTTTGCAAGTACATGTCAACTTACACTAACCCTACCCCTAACCCCAACCTACATATAATCTAATGAGAATTAGTTGCAATGTAACTTAAATTCAACAAACAGACCATCAAAATAAGTGAGACCTTGATAATTTTCCTATTTAAAGCTTGACTCTTCTGTAGTTACATTGTGTAGCTATTTGTGCAGCTATTTTCTAGCTACAATCAACGCACTTTGCTGCCGTACCACAGCTGTAGCGGGCGCAATGATATTACACAGTGAATGAAAATAGCCCCCAGCTAGGTAACTAGACAATAGATGATAATGGAAGTATAGTTCCTAGAAAGTAAAGAAAGTTTAAACGGTAAAAAAATATATATTACGACACTTTAATTAATGAAAACGTGAGATTAAAATCTACTCTGAGGTTTCAGCTGCACTATAAAAATCAGCCCAGATCACTATTTTAAAATTGGTACATC
Organism: Danio albolineatus; assembly: GCA_903798035.1. Lineage (NCBI taxonomy): Eukaryota > Metazoa > Chordata > Actinopteri > Cypriniformes > Danionidae > Danio > Danio albolineatus. The sequence continues at coordinate 9,979,266 of CAIGQQ010035826.1, read as the reverse complement.
CCACATGCAATCTTTTTTCAAACGTTTTTCATGCCAGGAACATAAATATTCCCCTAATTCATGAATCTCCAAAAATATACCCAAATACATAAAAAAAATAGTTGCCTGCTGTAAAATGTTCCTCTCTCTCAGAGCCATCAGTCTTCGATGGAGGTCCATAAGCTCCTCTGTATAAGCCTGTAACCAGATCACTCGTTTAAACCTTACACTGTAGCTTTATGTGCAATAAAATGTTGAATCAGTGATGAGTATGATTGAGTTATTTACCGTTCCTACCTTGTCGTATCCCCTCTTGATTATCTTCTCGCGATTGCAAGAGTCTGGGCTCTTTTTTCCTAACATCTGACAAAGGATACAACGGTTTCAGACATAAGCCAGTCTGAAGTTCCATCGCAATGCAATATGAACTTACCTTAAGGTTTGCTGAGCTGAGTTTGGGTGAAGGTGAGGGGGCTTCCTGGCTGGGAGGACGGGACTCCTCGTTACCATCACTCTCACTGTCCATGCTTAAACTGAAAACAAGAAAATCAGAACGAACTTAGAGGACCATAAATCCATTCTATGTGGTTTTGATGATAATCTACAAGGACCTACAAGGGGAGGGAAAAGAGGGGACTGTATTAGACCCAGTGGTGTAAAGTAACTAACTACAAATACTCTGCACTACTGTAATTGAGTAGTTTTTCTCAGGAATTGTAATTTACTGAGTAGTTTTAAAGATGTGGACTTTTACTTTCCCTTGAGTACATGTTTAGTGCAGTATCGGTACTTTTACTCCACTACTTTCCTTCAACCTGCAGTCACTGCTTTATTTCTTTCTTGTCTATAGTCATTGTCTAAGGTAGAAAAATCAGTCCTGTGATTCCTGTCCAATTCAATCACACATATAAAGTAAATCGCATCATACTGAACAACCTCAAGACATGAGCGCTTTATAAACGCAGCAAACCTTTTGAAAACATTAAAAATGTCCAAGAAGATGTCCAAAATCTTTACACGCAATGATGGAGAGACTTTTTATAGACTGCATGGCACTGAAAATGATGGATGTCGACTGTATGATGACTGAACTCACCAAACAGCCTTAAACAATCACTTAATGGAACGAATGAAGAATGGAAGGAAGGGCCAACTAAAAGGAAGGTCCGAAAAAGGAATGGAAGGAAGGATCGAAAAACTAAATGAAGGAAGGATTTAAGGAAGGACTGAACAAACTAAGGAAGGAAAGAAGGAACAAACAAATAAATGAACAAAGGACCTAATGAAGGAAGGAACAAAAATATAAAAGAAAGAATGAGCGAACAAATGAAGTGAGGAAAGAAGAAAGGACCAAATGAATGAAGGAAGTATTCAAGGAAGGACTGAACTAAGGAAGGAAGGAAGGAACAAATTAATGAATGAATGAATGAACAAAAGGACCTAATGTAGGAAGGAACAAAAATTTTAACGAACAATGAGTGAACGAAGGAAGGAGGGAGGGAACAAACGAATCAATAAAGGAAGGAGAGAACAAACAAATAACTGAAGGAAGGTTGGAAGGAACTAACAAAAATAGGAAGATCCCTAAATACACTACATGTTGTTTGTGCAGGGATGTGTAAACGTAACAATCAACTTTTCTACAGTGTAATATTCACTACTTACTACTCTTGAGTACTTTTAAAACGTCTACTTTTTGCTCATACTTTGAGTAATATTTACTACAGATACTTCTACTCTACTTGCACTACATTTTTGGACAAGTAATGGTACTTTTTCTTGAGTATGATTTTTCAGTACTCTTTCCACCACTGATTAGACCCAATATCAATTCTACCCTCTAGCCCTTCCCCCTATTGGTGTCCCAATTCTCTTTAGCTTGAAAGCATAGGGCTAAAGGGAAGGGCTAGATAACCCTTGAAACAGAGATTCTCCAGGACCATACTCAAAACCTAGGGGTAAAAAAGAATTCACAGAATACATCAGCTACAAACTTCAGGAGATGGACAAATTAGTAATTTTTGGCATTATTAAGAATGTTTACATCAAACAAGCATATGTTTTAATACATTCATAACAGTGTTTTAAAATTTTATGCTTTAAAAAAGAACTATTTAAAAAAACCCACCAAATTTGGCTTTCTATCACCTAATAATAACTCCTGTATAGTAGTCCCACAACATACTTTCACATCAGTCACTCGATGACACTCGAACACCGTGTCAGCAATGTCTAATGGCTGGGAATGTCCTTATTACAGTATCTGGTATAATGTTAATGTTGTTTTCCTGTGTTTACAAAGATGAATATGGCCACGGTGTAAAGACACAGTACAGTTATGAGCTTATTGCCACATTAGATCGTTATGATAACATGATATTGTTGCCTTTGGTGATTTCCTAAAGATAAATACCAAGAAATAAAACTGGAATAACAACAGCAGTCGCCATCGTCGATCTCATATTAAGTAAGAGATCGCCATGACATATAATGACATGTGCGGGTGTTGAAGTGGTCTCCCATTTCCTGGGGATAAATGTTGAAGCTCTTCCCTTTCACACTCTGTTTTAAGGGCCAAGGAGCCGGGGTAAAAAAAAATAGAATTGGGATTGGGCTTTCTTCCTCTCAAAATAAGTAATTTCTGTCTGTATTTTCAGTCAAAGCTGCAAGGGATTGGAACTCCACACCTCCACAATTAGAAAGTGACATACTTGTAATTTGTCTCATCTTAAAAAAGTGGTTATTGACAACTCAACACTGTTAGCATTAATATCATATTCTTGACAGTAGATTTCCATGTACTAATCGTTATCTCTCTCTTTTCCCTCATATCCTTACTGTCAATTCACTTATATTTTGTATTTTAGTAGCTTTTTTACATTCATGGTGAGGTGTTCATGCATATTGATGTTCTGTCTTTGTTTTTAGGGTGCTAATATTGTCAAGGGTCTATAATGAAAAATAACCCTTTTCAGCTAATTGTGGGACATTTACAGTAATGTTTATTAATGTGGGTTGCCCTAGTTTAAAAAAAAAAAAACACGAAACTTATAAAGAGAGTTTTGATTTTTTTAGTTTGGCTGATTGAAATCCTCTTCGCACCCAGATAGCAATCATTAATTTAGTCTGTGTGAACTAGAATTTGTTGAGACTTTTATGTATGTTGATGTACTTACAACTGAAAGGGAATATCGAGTATTGAGTAGAGATGGCGCTTTCTTTTTGCACATCATTCTCTCGTAGCAAACTAACGGTTGACTAATGATTAAATATATAGTGGTTTACTTGTCCCAGTTGTCACCTTTGACTTGTTCCAAACCTGTTTGACTTCTGTTATGTTCTGTTGAACACAAAAGAAGATACTTTGAATAAAGTTGGAAACCTGTAACCACTAACTTCTCTAGTATTTGTTTATCTCTACTATGGAAGTCAAGGGTCGCAGGTTTTTAACTTTCTTCAAAATATCTTCTTTAGTGTTCAACAAAATAAAAAAGCGCATTTTAATACCGCATAAAGAAGTTCAATGAAGATAAATTTTATTGAATTATTTCTTTGATGAATATTATGCAATGTTATTTTACATTTCTGTACCTGAACACTGTTACAGTGCATTCACATGGGGCTTCAGCGTCAACGCTTGATTGAGGGCATGTCTGAAGTTGGGGCTGACGCGATCGTTATAGCAGCTTCAGCCAAAGAAATTAGTCTGCAATCGTCTACAGTCTGTGCTGGGGTATTTGCATGAAGCGATCTGATTAACTGATGCTTCCATTGGCACTTGAAAAGTTGAGAATTTCCGAACTTCTGCAGCAAGCCACGCACTGAATCGGTGCAGACAGATCCACTATGCAGTTTGGCAACGCCTGACGTTACACTTTGATACATCCCTTGGATGTATTTATTATTATTATTTATTTATTGCCCATTGGGAGTGGTTATGTTGTGTGCATGTGTTTCTCTCCCACTCTTCCAATGTCTCTCTCTCTTTCGCTCTCTGTCTGCTTGCTAGGTAGAGCTGATTAGGCCCAGGTGGGGCTCATCATCATTGAGTGTGTTGCAGTGACCCGCTGCTACAAAAGATCAGTGTGCCTCAACGCAAAGAGAGGTTCACTTCTCCCCTGCTCCAGACTTGTCAGTTGCATACTTTTTGGGTGTGTTGTGTAGTGAGAAGTTAAGTGTAGTGGTGGGCTAAGCAATGGCTTCATGAAACACTGAAACAGTCGAAGCAAATGTTTCGAAGCTTTGAAACGTTTCGAAACCCCACTCTACGGTGACATCTAGTGGTTATTTTCTATGTATTGCACTGGAACAGCTTCAGCAAAGAACCAGTTGAGCACATTAAGGTGTTAAACCCCACTTTGTAAGGATAGATAGTCAAGCGATTTAGTGAAGCGGGTGGGGTTCCTGACTACCATGCAGGTATAGTGGGTTTGAATCCAGACTGTTACAATCATTTTGAAATCCTTTATCAGTTTGAATTGCTCTGTTCTTGTATCGTTTTGTTTCAACATTGGTCTGACATCCGAATAAACACTTTGTGAATAAATATGTCTTGTTTTGGTCATAAAACAGTGTTGTTGCTAGATTACCTACAGCTGTGGAAACAAGTTAATAATAATTATTTTCTATTTTTCATAAAATTGACTATTTATTGTATGTTATTAATGTTTACCGTAAACCCAATCATCACAGTATTGTAAAAATATTAATTATTGTTGTACAGTGTTACAAAAATGATGCTATATTGATGGCGGATCAGCAGCTGTATCCTATCCAAACTACACCATAAAACAGTAACATGATTAAAATACATAAAACCATGATTTCGGAGTGTTTGTACAAGTCGGGATTCGAACCGAAAAGTCATTTGAAGCATAGTAGCAACATGCACACGCACGGTCCACCAGGCCACATGAGATGAAGTTTATTCTGACCCTGTCAGTCAAATGGGGATTCGCCAGGTCTCGAAGCGCTTCTGAACTGATCGATGCTTTGAATCACTTAAGTCACGTGACCAGGTGTTTTGAAACACTTTAGTCACGTGACCTGGTGGTTCGAAACACTTTAGTCACGTGACCTAGGTGTTTCGGATCCTGCTTCAGTGCAGTGTTTCGAAACAGTTGCGCTTCGGCATCTCGATAATGTGTCGAAACGTCAGTTTCACGTCAGACATCTCTAGTTAAGTGGGCTATTGGGTACTATTTAACTTCTGTTGTTTTTCTCTAAGAAACTTGGTGTTTGTGTTGTGAAACTTACAGGCATTGTGTCTGTTTTCTTAGTTATTATTTTCTACTCTGCTTTTTCTACTTTAGTATTTTAAAGGTAATTGTATTGTTACTTTATTGAATTTTTGATTTACAAAAGGAAGCTGTAGGGAGAGGGTGCCATTTTTATTTTTGTACATGTTTAACTGTGTTTATTTATAGTAAGGGAGTTGAGGAAAGCCTTTGTTTGATTTATTTTATTTTACCTGAAGTAGGTTATTTATTACTCCTCCCAAGTTAGTCCTGTTTTGTTTGTTGTTTGGTTAATCCTTCTCCTGAAGATTTATGCTTCCTTTGTTGTTGACTTCATGATATTAAGAGAATAAAAGATTTAAGTTTACGTTTGTGGTTGTTTCACATTTCTGAGGCAGAGGACTGAAGTGTTGCCTCAATTTTGTTTATTTAACCTTTACATATTTCATTAATTTGGGGTTCTTTTTCCTTAAATTTATAAATTTGTTTACTTTGTTATTTTCCTTCCCCAACTCTAGACAAAAAGGGGAAGGAACGTAACAATATTCAAAGTGATTGGGAAGCGTTGTTGTAACTCATGTGAATGGGGCGTTAAGACTCTCCTCAGAAAACCATGATTTGATTGACTTTAATATTCGCATTGTGTTTATTTAAGATTGTAGTTTGTTTATTAAATGCATATAATAAATTATGTAAAATATATTTATAATTTACTCCCCTACAAAATCATCCCAGTCCATATACTGCAAGTTAAAAACTTTCCAAAGAGAACTAATTAAGTAATCTGGCGAAATTGTAAAATCACAAAGAAGAGAAAAAAAATATTGCAATGTCATATCTTTTCGATATCGTGCAGCCCTATGCACAGTGTGGATAAAATACTTACCACCCACTTGCATATTTGATTTTGGTTATAAAGTGGTTTAAACTTTAAATCAAACACAAAAAATATGGCACAAACCGTGAGTCGTGGTTGAATGGAGTTGTCTTCATGGGCGTCTCAACCTCAGAGCTGCTGTCGTCATCAGAGCCCTCAGAGTGCATATCCTCGACCATTGAACGCAGTGGCCCTGGACACAATCATTGCATTCAATCAAGCGTAATGAGGCAGCACACGACTGATAATACAACTCATGATTAAACTCAATACCTTGGCCTTGCTTCTGAGATGGCTCAAAGTCGGAATCAGAGCTGGAGCTTGAGCTGGAACTTGATGGACTGGATGGAGCCGACTGCTAAATAAACAACATCACTGAGCTTTACTACAATGCAAGTTGATCACACACTAATGTGTATTTGGTTGATAGGAGCATACTTAAGTACAACCCTGTGGTGATGTATTTTAGTTGATCCAATCACAAGTGTAAATACAAGTGTAAATGAACATTTTTAGCTTGTCCACTTACGAGCATTTACCAAAACACATGTGATCAGACACTCTACATCTATTAGCTATATTCTTAAACATTTTGGAGTGTGCTGTTGGAGTGCACTAGTAGGGCAAGGTTAATCATAATTAAATCGAAATCATGTTTTAGCAAAAGCTGTGATTCTCATGCACATCTTGTCAGGGAAACACGGCTTGACGATCTGTTTTTAATCTCTTCCAAAGGTCAGAGGGCGCTTTCCTGCAAAAACTGCAAAAACACCTCAAAGAAGTGACCCATCTCACTGCTTTTATTTATTAAATGTGGGAAAAACAATCACACGACTGCAGAATCATCTCACAGAAGGACTTTGTTGTAAACCCACGTTATTAAATGTGTTCTTTTCAATTACTTTAGGATGTAGCAGCAACAAAGAGCCATAGTTCACTGAGAAGGGATGCAAACAGCTGTCAAAACACAGAGTGATTATCTTTTCGACTGAATAAATCATATGTGAATTTTGCACAGCTTGTCGGTGAAATACGGCTCTGTGTAGTAAATGCTACTCCATTTGAAAGAAGGTGCTGGACATATACTCCTGATTATAGAACTTTCTTTACTGACAAAATGTACATGAAAATCACATTCAAATGATTCATTCAGCCCTAGGCATTAGCTAAAAGGGATGTGAACTTTAAAGAGCCCATATTATGGATTTTTGAAAATGACCTTCCATGCAGTGTGTTACACAGCTCTAAGTAAAGTGAAATGTCCAGCTAAGGCTTAAATCTGAAAGTGCAAAGTGTTTAAAATGATTGATTCATATATAAAAGAGTCGACTCATTGTTGTTTAAATGAATCGTTATTAGAACGAGTCTTTAGCCGTTTCGGCTTGACGTCAACGCGAAACATACTAGTTGCGCGCGCAGATCCCGGGAAAATTGAACTGCCCGGTCCCGCCCACAGACAGGAAGAAAAAGTGGAAGACAACAAGCACTGTATTGCAGTAAGTGGTGTAGCATAACCAGCGGGACAGCAGTGACGTGTGATCTGAGTAATATCTGAGTAAATCTTTATTCTGTTTGTTGGCAGTATAAAGATTTAGAGAGAAGTTATTGACAGCTTTTGTAGTATTGGTTTTCGCGTTTTGCTCTTTGTAGACTGTCCCTAAGGATCAGCATGTTCTTCCAGTCTTGTCCTCTGTAACAAGGTAAATATGGATGTAGTTGTCTGTATTGTGTTTGCTCCTTGCAGCATGTAGCGGTAGCCGTTTAGCTTACTGCCGAATGTAACTATTTGTTGGCTTACAATAGTCCATGAAGTGTTAATTATTACTGAATGTTTGTTGCTATGATGAAGAATATAGCAATACGCTGTTGTACAACCGCAGTGATTTGTTTTCAATATGTTCTGGCATTGGGCTGCTGACACGTAAAGGACGTGAAGTGGTAGCGTGACCTGACGTGGTAGCATCACGAAAAGGAGGTGCTTGGGGAAAAAGACTCGCTCAGACGATTCATATGGGAGTCGGTGGGAAAATGAGGTAAAAATAAATAGATATTATAAGACATCGAAAGTGTTTTTTAACCTTGCATACATATCATCCTGTTGTTTGGGACTTCAAAAAGTGAAATGTAACCGTTTTCAACCCAGCATATGGGCTCTTTAATGTCGATAATTCTACATTTGGTAAATGTAAAAAAAGTTAAGGTTCTCTTACCAGTCCTGACTCTTTATGTACAAAGCATGTTTTGCAGCAGGTTGGTCAGAACAGATTGAAAGCTGCTGCTGTTCACACACTCTTAAAATTCAGTGTAGGGTGACACATTATATCGTTTTAGCATCGATATCGCAATGTGATCGTTTGCAATAGTCACATTGCAGGATACGCAACATTGAGTTTGTATAATAATTCATCATTTGCATGTGTTTTTGATGACTTCAATTGTAAAACTATTTTTAAAACATTTGGGTATAAGAAACTGTACCTCTAACCTTTAAACCTTTAGATTGTCTTAAAACAAGAAAAGAAACAATAAAAAAGCAACACAAAATGGCACAAAACCGGTGAAATGTGTTTTTGACTAACTCTTGAAGAGTTTTCGTCTCAATTGTCACCTGTATTTTTGCATTGTCTACTTGTGATCAACAAAACACATCTTGATACCAGGTGTTAACTGAGAAACAGATCAAGAGCCACATTTTACTAAAGGAACGACATAAACACACCTCTGATTTCGAAGAGGCTTCATCCTCGGAGTTGGATTCGTCAGAGTCGGGCTGCCTTTTGACTTCCGGCACCTCTGTTTTCATCTTGGTCCAGTGGCCTTTATCTTTCGTGGTTTTCTTCTCGGGATAATTGGAGGGTGTTGTTGAGGTAATGCGGGGAGAGCTGCTGCTGTAGCCTCCACCCTTCATGCCCTCGGAGCCAATCCTCTTCTGTTTCTTGGTACTAAGCTTCGGAGACTCTGTGGCAGACGAGGGCCGTTTGCCCGGGGTTCGAGTGTCTATTTGACCCCCTCCACCAGTCACCCCTCCACCACCTTTTGGAGACATGCCATCCATCTTGGATTCTCTGACCGTGAGTTTGGGCTCTTTGAAGGCTGCTTTGGGCACCGTTTTCACATCGTCTTTTCCTCTGCCCTCTGATTTCTTGGAAAAAGCGGATGATGACAGGTCTCGTGATGATTTGCCCTCTCGGTCGCTCTCTCTGGATGTGGCTTTGCTCTCGGAGTCTTTTCGTGTGCGCTCTTGGTGCTCTTTGGTTGCCTTATGTGCTTTAAGGCTTTTGCTGCTCCCGCTTCCTCCATCTTTACTTGACTCCTACAAAAAAGTGCCAAAAAAATCCCAGTTTTTGTTTTGTTTTTCTCTAAGATTTAATATAATGTACACACAAGCAAGAGTGACATTTTCTTGGATATTAGTGCATTATTGATTTTATACATTTCTGCACTGTAAACACAACATTGTCTGCTTTTTTTGAGTAGAAGCAGAATATTTGTGCATCTGCATTCAACATTAGAAAGAATTTTGTTCTTAAATCCATCTATTTTTTTTTACAAGTTCTCTGAAGTTGATGATTTAACGATTCATAAACACAATCATTACCGAATTTCTAAACAAATCAGCCATTTTTAACAAATTATTTGTATGAATGATTTGATGAATCACTAAGCCTGTCACAATAATCAACATATCGACTTATCGCATAATACACGGACATGACCTCGGTCATTTTTGCTGAAGTAGTATATATCGCCCATGCATAAAAACCAACCAACATTTTAGCTGATTGTGCAACATCTCTATCGGAGGTGTCAGTATCGGTAAAAAACACTATAGTATTTACTATAAATTACTATAGTATACTTTCATGTGGGTGTCTGACAACATTATGAGTTTTCTTTTACCACAGCTTTGACAGGGAGAGTGCTTGAGATCAAGAACATTAAACGAAAAGCAAATGACAAGCCTCTGGAAGGGAGCGGGACATAGTCAGATACTAGAGGGGTCAGATACTAGAGAGCATTCGATTGGTCAGAAGATTTGATGAGAAACTGAAGTATGGTGTAATGATGTAGATCCATTTTGGTGGAAGTAACAAACTGCAAGCTTGGGATGTTTAAATCTTCTAAATCAGGGCTATTCAATTAGTTTGTCATGGGGGCCGGTTCATGAAAAGCATCCCAAACGAAGGGCCGGAGAGGTATGACTTGCAATATGAGTGAGGATGCAACTACATATGTTGCATTTTTGCTCCTTAAGACGCCCACGTTGGCTTTTTCTACATTAAAATGTTAATATGTTGTATTTTGAAACTACATAATATCAGTGCATTTTACAATGTGTCTTTTTTTAACAAACCTTCAAATGTTTTATTTCAAAGCACGACAAAAGCAGTGTATTGTTTAAGCAGGCTTCTTCTACATTCAAACACATTCATGTGTTTTGAACTGCATAACAATTATGGATGCAGCAATTATAGATTTTGGTTGTATGATTTTAGTCTGATGAATAATCATGGTTTCACGGTAATTGCGTCTAATGTAAATTTAAGCTTTATTTTAGGTAGACCTAATTATTTAGATTAACTGTTGTTATCATCTGCGTACAATAAAGGTACAGGAGCTGTCACTGGTGCAGTACCTTTTCAAAAGGTACATATTTGTATCTGAATGGTCTATAATGGTACCTCAAAGGTACTTTTTAGGCACATTTGTGTACGAATATGCACCTTTGAGGAACCACTGTGGACTCTTTCAGAACATGAACCTTTTAAAAGGTACTGCCCCAGTGACAGCTCCTGTACCTTTATTTCTGAGAGTGTACATACATAATCATTTTAATAATAATTAGTCTAACATATCTTTTGTTTACATTGCACTCAAAGCCACGCACAAACTCACCGCAATGTTTTCTAATGCGTGCGCCCGGATAGCCGCTAGCGCGTTGGTCCGCTTGCGCGCACACATTGGCGTATTCTAGAAATAACAAACATGCGCACGGAAAGGACGTGATATTGGAATGGCGCGCCGCTATAGTTAATCCAATGTGCTTGCATTGGCATCGGCGTACAAGCTCGGAACTTTAAACTGGCGCACAGGTGGCATGACTGTGTTTAATTGCAGCAGTTTCGTTATGTGCAACAGAAACACGCAATTGAGAAGCCTTTACGTTTAATTAAGCGTGACGAATTAAAGCGCAGTGAAATCGGCGAATCGTTGAATCCCTAACAACGATATCAGTGCATTGTACAAAAGGTAGTTTCTACAAAAATATCCGAATGTTTTCGGCTGCCTGCTCCACTCGCTTAATGTCAGGTGACTCAAGCTCTGCACAGCCTTCAACTGCAGCTCGTGCTGTAGAACAGGCGCACGTAACTTCATAACTATAGCGGCTGTTTTTCGACTGAACTAAATTTATTTCTGATGTCTTGTTCAAACTAATTGGAGGGCCAGAAAAAATGGTCTTGGGGGCCGGGTTTCGGCCCGCGGGCCACCAATTGACTAGCCCTGTTCTAAATGCAATTTTTTTGTGTGAGCACACTAGCTTGATGGCATTTAGACTAACATACTGATACTAAAATCTAATAAACCTTACTTTAATTTCACTGTAAAGTATTTTAAATAATGAATTTAATAAACAGTTCTTTTGACCAACAGGGCGACATGGTGGCGCAGTAGGTAGTGCTGTCGCCTCACAGCAAGAAGGTCGCTGGTTCAAAGCCTCGGCTGGGTCAGTTGGCATTTCTGTGTGGAGTTTCCATGTTCTCCCCGTGTTCGCGTGGGTTTGCTCCGGGTCCTCCGGTTTCCCCCACAGTCCAAAGATATGCGGTATAGATGAATTGGGTAAGCTAAATTGTCCGTAGTGTATGAGAGTGAATGAGAATGTATGGATGTTTCCCAGAGATGGGTTACTGGAAGGGCATCCCCTGCGTAAAACAAATGCTGGATAAGTTGGCGGTTCATTCCGCTGTGGCGACGCCGGATTAATAAAGAGACTAAGCCGAAAAGAAAATTGATCTGTTGATGACCAACAGATGCCATTTTTACTAACCTTTATCGTATGACTTGACTTGATCTTCTTGGGGTCTGAGAAGGCAGAGAGTGGAATAGTCGGCAGCATTGGATAATCTGGACTGGGTCGAGGCATCATCTCCGCTCCCTCGGGAACAACGATAGCCTGAGATGAGAAAAACACCTCAACATGAAGAGAGAAAGAGAGTGAGAGTCCAATGAAAAGAGCTGATAATAGAGGTAGAAAAAACAGAAGCAAACACAAATAGCCCAGCTCACCCCACCGGCCTTGACTAGCTTGCGTCGAAACTCGTGAGTGGGGTTGTTAAACGTGAGCTTCTCACAGCGCAGGTGGTTGACGGGTGGGTTCCCCTCCAGGTTCAGGAAAAGGTCATAATTAAAGCACACCTTTTTAGGCTCCTCCTGCCAACAGAAACCAGCATCTTCAGGTTTACACATAGAACTTTTCTTAAACTGTGCTGATAAAACTGTGAATATCAGTATCAAACCTGCGCCTCAATCTAACAGCATGTGAAAGATTTACTGTAAAATTAGAGGGAGGAATAAAAGAAAACGAAAACCCCCACAGATTGTTTCACTACTGATTCTGGTAAAAGTAAATATACAAAATGATAACGATATCAAAAAGAGGAAGGTGTTAAAGCAGAAATAAAAATGATTAATACAAAAAATATATATTAAATACAAATTCACACATTCTACAAAATTAATTTACACATTGAACTTACACAAGATTACACATTCTTACCGTTTACAATCCATTTACCTTGATGTTCTCTTTATTTCAGCAGCTTCATGTCAATTTTCCGTAGTGTGCTTCTAAAACCTTGTAGCTCGCAGTGCAAATACTGAATTCACCTAGTTGTTTGACCTTTACCTTTTCTGAATTGCAAAACCCTTCATCTGTTTTTTCCAATACTGGCAACAAAGCTGGATATTTTCCTCACACACATCTAAAAAGGCTTTTGCGCAACTCTTTTTATGCGGTTTGCCTGAAATACCAGTTCTACGTGTCAAAGATGAAGCAATGCAGATACTGCTGTAGATACGAGGAGATGTCCTCACCTTGTTTTTGAAATAGACTTCTATAGGCATCAGGAAACCAGCGTAACCAGACTCTTCCACTTTATATGGGGGCTCTTTACAAACTGCAGAAAAAGAGAAATACTGTCAGAGATGTATGGTTACATTTTTTACAGTTTACACTGAAATGGAGAAATAACTTAAAATCGATCTACACGTTCAGACTACAACTCCCACTACTGACACAATGGAATTGCAGAAATTACCATTATTTCCGAACAGGTTTCTTCAACACTGCTATTATCTGGTAGCCCCGCCCCAAAAATCACACCATTGGCTCAGCCAGAGGTTGACATATCAGACCACTCAAGCAAACAGGGAGATATTTTGAAAGCACCACAGAGACACAGTGTTTGCCTTATTTTTCATTATGAAGTCTACCTAAAAATGCCTTATATTTTACATGGGATAAGAGAAATTAGCATAAACAAAGACTCATTTAGATCATTACTTTTATTTTTACTTTGTGACAAATAAATCACAGATATGACAATGTTTTTGTTTAATAGCTTAACATGCTAGCTTTGTGAAACACACCTCAAACAATCATAATTATATTTAATTATTGTAATAAATAGCATATTGTTTACCAGTTCAAGATGAGGAAATTAAAATAAACAATTTCACCAGGTTATTTGTATTTCTAAACCACATCTAAAGTTAATCAGAAGCTAAAACTAAAAGAGAAGCATAACAGGTAGTAGATGTGCACAATTCTGACAAATTTATAGGGATTTTTCAATAACAATTAAATTAATGTTTTGCTGAGAGTGGTTTTGTTCATTTTCCTTGACTGGTTTAATTCTGTAATGCAACACAGAAACTGCCAGTAGGTGGCAGCAGTTCCCTGCCTTAATGAGTGATTCACTAAAGCGTTCATTCAACTGAATCGGTCAAAAAGAAAGAGTTCTTTACAAATAAAAGCTGAGTCTTAACCTGCTCCATATCCAATAAAAAGTGCACTAAATTAAGCGTCAGCCATTGTTGTGTACTTTGAACAGATTCCCACAACTTTTTACCAACAATTCACTCTAATTTTCAGCCAATGTACACTTGATAAAATGCCATTTCTAATAATAAGAAAGATCTTGGAGAGCAACACTGGAATTTGGCAACTTTAAGTTTAATTATTTCAATTCAAGATTGCATACTTGATTTGAAACACTGCAAAAATTGTATATATAATGTATGTGCACACGTGTAGGATTTTTATGTAATTTACTTTTTTTTAATATACTGTCACATTTTTATAAACAAATCAATTTAGCAGTTTTTTCATTCTTTAATTTTAAAGGTAATTAAAAAGAAAATAAGTATGCAAGTGTTTCTGTTTTTAATGAATACAACATATGTGACAAATTATCAGTGGCATACAACTCATTACACCAAGACGACATGTAGATTTTTTTGTCAGAATTGTCAGGACAGACTGATGTTTGGCTCAGGATGTCATCATCGGAGTTAACTAACTAAATGTTGTTCCCTCTGTCTATTATATACACTAGGGATTAGTGAATAAGTGAATAAGAGTGTAGTTTTGGACATTTTTGAGAAAAACATTAATGATTTTTGGAAGTTTTTGAGGAAAGCATTAAGGGTTTTTCTCCAAACTATATAATCGGCTTCTAAAGTTACAGTTAACAGTAATGTATTACTATCTTAACCCTATCCTAATAAAACAAAGCAATAATAACATACAGTACTTTTATTAAGAAGTACTTCATATAAGAAGTACTTTATTAAGTAGAGTGTAATATATTACTTTTAAAACGTAACTTTACCCAACACTGGGCACTCCATAGTTTGAACATCCAAAGCGCAGTTTTAATGATGCATAAAAGGCTGCTAAACAGTCTTACCTACTGAACTGTTGGTTTTTCGGCAAGTATTTGGGGTTAAAAAATGAATAAGAAACTGATCAATTATTTGACTAGATCCTTATTCCGCAGTTGAGATCATTTAAAAACTCTATGAAACTGCTTTGGAAGTTCAAACCACTGAGCCCTAAAGAAGTCCATTATGGAGAAATCCAAGCATTTCTCTTAAACTAAAATAGTTCACTCAAAAATGAAAATTCTTCCATCATTTAATCTGTTTACATGTCTTTGTTCTGATGAACACAAAGGAATATATTTAGAAGAATATCAGTAACTACAGAGATCTCACCACCCATTTACTCCCATAGTATTTATTTTTCAAATATGGGATATGTTTGGTTACCGACATTCTTTCCAATGTCATCCTTTGTGTTCAGCAGAACAAAGACATTTATTATTTGTGTTTGGAACAACCTGAGTGTGAGTAGATTTTACATTTTTTGGGTGAACTATCCCTTTAACATCTAGGATGACAAAGGCGTGAGTAAATTATTCGGATATTTTCTTTCTGGAAGCGCACTAATACTTTAATCCTGATTGAAAGGCACCTTAACATTTCCCACAGTGAGTGTAAAGTTACAATGTTATCAAGTTGGCTCAAACATAACCTGCCTCTCTTAGGTTTTGGGAAGCTGTCGTGAAGGCGGAAGACAACTCTCTCCACAAAGTGCTGGATGTCACACGCCTCCGGGCCCCGAACAAACACCATCCAGTCATGTGTGAAACCCTCGGTGGTGACTTTCTTCCTTAACTGGGCTCGGTGTCCCAGCTCCAATTTCACCTGTACAGTGCACTGAAATAAGACAAAACTACAGTCAACCATCAGTATATTCTGAACAGAAGTACTACTACTATGTGTGTGTGTTTACATACACACACAACGGTGATAATCTAACTAAAAAAAAAAGCAACAGTACTGTCAGATCTACATTTTGTTTGTCTGCCAGAAATCAACCTGGTTTAGTTGTTTGACAGCTGGGAATGGAAACTTACAGTTCTGTGATATCTATCATGGGCGTGATGGTTTACTGTTTACAGCATTTCTTGGTACGGAAACAAAAATACTGATAGGCTTGAATGCGTTAGTTTAGTGGTTAATAAATTCCTTGACAGTGTTGACTGAGCTGGCATTTTATCAAGGGACCACATGAACAAAAGCAGACAAAAACAACTAGACAAAAATGTTCAAGTCAAGTTTATTTGAAGACATTTTTGTCTGTTTTGTTCATGTGGTCCCTTGAAAAATGGTCAAGAAAATCTGGTCATAGAAAAGTCTAGTAAGATTACGTGATATATAGATGGCAATTTACATTCTGTGGAACAGCATAGTACATTTATTTCTTTTATAATTAATAATAGCTTTACAACAATAACTAATGACATCTTAATATACAATACAAAATAGTGAAATATATTGTTAAACCAAACTTCATGAGTGCACTGTTAGATAAATACAACCAAAGTAAAACCAGTTTATAACTATAACATGTCAAGTAATCAGATTTATAGTCCCATGCCAAATTAAAAGCTTTATCAAGATCACAGATCAGATTTAACATTGTCATTCCACATTTTTAGAAACTAAGCTGTTATATAATTACACAAGCTAACATTACACATCCATCAATCCCTGAAATGGAAGAACGTTCTCATAGCGACCGTCTCAAAACACAGTGAGCACCCTGCATAGGCAGCATGTTCGGTCTCTGAAGCGTTCGAACATTCGCGCGCCTGTGACACCAAAAATGCTGTCTATGAAGGCAGCTCACTAGGTTAAGAAACAGTCTCCGGACTAGCCGGACAGCTAGTGAGTGTTGGAACTCAAGAATCCATCTGTCCTATATGCAAATAACCGGTTTTTAAAAGGACACTGCAGTTTCTTTAAGCGCATCTTCATCACGATTAAGATAAACATAAAGACACACATAATTTCCGCCGGTTTTCTGCTTTTAATCCTCGGAAGGGAGACTAGCTGGCTAAGTTAGCATTCAGACCATCTTCACAGAATCGTTGGCCCTCGCGTCTTTCAATATCAACGCTTAAATATTAAAATCATGCATATTTTCCTAGAATGCCTGTTTGGCAGTGTCGGTGAAGTCTTATTACCATGTTCTCCATTGTTGCCTATGTTCCGGGTTAGTTTATTTACAAAAGCGCTGAAGTAGATTGAATGTGCATCCTCGCTGTTACACATCTGATGGAGTGTGAAGGAAGAAACTGAACAATTTGAACAAATGGCCGCGACACTGACAGTTTTTAAAATAAAAGCAGAATGGCTCCTTTTCTTTCTGGGGTTCTCTTCCACGCTTTACGTACTACGATTATGTGCTTATATACTACGCAAATAATTAAATGTACTGCAGCCACAACTGCATTTATTTACGAAAAGTTTTCGGTCACTCTTCCTTGCAGTTGTGAAAGCATATTTTTAAGATTATTTTTTATTAAACTATGCTGTCTACAGTAACCAACTACACAAAATCAATCATTATATGCAGTATTTAATAAACACCACCAAGTAAGATGTTATAAAAAGGTAAATAAACTAAACAAGTTTTCTTGACACGTTTTATTTACTAGGAAAGTCTACTGAAACAATTGGTCTACAAACAACATAATTTATTATTAAATGAACCAAAATTAACCGTAAAAGGGACAATGTTATAACATGATAACAAGCCAAGATGTAATTGTCTTGAAGAAGAAAATCTCTGTAGTTAATACAGACTTCTGATTTTAAAAGTAGGTGACGTTATTACAACATTACTCAAATGAAATATGCTATTACATATTGTTCAGTGAAAACTAACATTGCATTTTCATAGCCTAGACTTGAAGGCTAACTGAAGACAAGGCATGCAGCACATCACACTTATGAATAATGATGGCGAGAGATCCAGACCATGAAGAAGCTTGAAGTCCAATCTGAAGTCCAATCTTGATCAAATGGAAACCCCTTTTCTGTCTTTATATAAAAAGCTACATCAAAAGTTCTTTGCAAATGAGTAGGTTTAGCATCTTGACTCATGCTAGAGCTGTGTATATGTCGAGTTCTCAGAGTGCAATGACGTTTTCGCCAGTAAAGCAGCAGTGCCCATCTCTGCATCTGTAAAATACAAATGAGGTTTAGTCGAGCGAGATAGTGTCAATGTATTTTCAAAAGATTTACGACCGTTCATACCATCAAATGCAACCCTGGACTACAAAACCAGTCACGAGTCAATTGTTGTAAATTGAGATTTACATTTTATCTGAAAGCTAAATAGATGAATTTCTGTTGACGTGTTTTTTTCGCGATAGGACAGTATTTGGCAGAAGTACAAGTATTTGAAAATCTGGAATCTGAGGGTTAAAAAAAAAAAATCACATATGTGTATATAATAAATCACATGTATATAATAGCATATTGAGAAAATTATCTTTAAAATTGTCCAAATTAAGTACTTAGCGATGTATATTACTAATCAAAATATACTAAATATACTTACACAAGACAATTTACCAAACTTCTTCATAGAAGATGATCTTTAGTTTTTATTCTAATGATTTTTGGCATAAAATAATGATATTTCGGCTTTTCCCAATAAATATATCAATGCAACATAAGACGCATAGGCATTCTATTAATGGTATTAGCATTATCAGCCAGTTTACATGCTCTTTAAAGCAGGATGGATTATTATTGGGCGTAATTTTTTAAATGGTCATCATTTCGAAAATAACATTTCTGAAATTCTCTTCGCAATTATTAAGATGGCTATGGTGTAAACCCTTCTATACTTTTATATTTGTATTTTTGTCATCATAATCATCATACTTGGTGCAAAAGGGCCTTAGTAGCTGAAATAGCATTGACAAAATTTATCAGAACTAACAATCTTTTAATAATCTGACGACCGTTTAAGCCACAGGTGTCAAACTCTGTTCCTGGAGAGCCACAGCTCTGCAGTTAGTTCTATCCCTAATTAAACACACCTGATCAAATAATGGAGTCCTTTGGGCTTGTTTGAAACCTACAGGTACAGCCCTGCTCACACTGTGAGATTTCAGCCATGATTATGTCATCAAAATTGAGAAATCCTAAAAGTTTCCTGAAATCCCAGGCTAAAATCTGTGATGTTTAATCATTAGTTTGACATGTTTACAAACAGACACACTTAATGCCTGTTGCGATCAGATTTTCCCTCTGATGAAGTTCTGGCAGTGTTAGAAGTTTTCAGACACTTTCCTGCAGTGTGACAACAACTGCGATGAGCGTCAATCCAAGAACCAATAGGAGCACGACTCTGATGACACAATCCATTCGATAATTCAAACGGCCGCGGGGAAATGTCAAAACAGTTTTTTTCTTCCTTGTTTTATTATCCAAGCGTGCTGTGTGCAAAATTGCCGCTACAGATTGTTTACGTTTGCTGTGAGAAATCATTTCAGAATGTGGGATAGTGAAAGTGTCACGTCAAACTCGAGTGGCGTTTTCTTTTGTGTTCGTGCAGTCTGACATGCCACAATAGTTCAGGATTTTAAGAAATTAACAAATCGTACAGTGTGAGCCAGCCTTAAGTGTGTTGGAACTAAACTGTGCAGAGCTGCGGCCCTCCAGGAATGGAGTTTGACACCCTTGGTTAAAGGTAAACGAGGTAAACATACAATTAATTGAAGATCCAACACTATGTTTCTTTCCTTTAAAACAACAACTGCGATACATACCTGTCAACCCTCCCATTTTTCCCGGGATTCTCCCGTATTTTACAGTTCTATCCCACTATCATCCCGTAAATGTATTTTCCCGTATTTCTCTTGTATTTTCAGTCGTTCTCCGACCGATGTCAATAAACATTAAAGAGCCGATCCTCCTTATGCGCAACCCATACCGCCGAACCACCAGGGGCCGCCCTTGCTCTTATATCTGTTGGAATCTGTCTGTGCTTTCGTTTTATTTAGGCATGAAACACTCTGAAATAAACATAAAAACGGCGGGATTCCCTTTCCTTTTCATTACAGGTGGTCGCTCCTCCTATACAATTCTCAAAACAGTCATAAAGTGGTGCGTGACTTTCAGCTGACGCGTCCATGGCGATAAACAGACGCTGTTTCCCAAACGAATTCTGTACACTCGATTAGAAGCATAGCGAAAGTGGATACTGGGTTTTGTGTTTGTGTTTGAACAGACATACACACATAATTAATAATAATAACATCTAAAGATGTCGATCTTGATGAGGTTTTTTTCAAACACAAATATTTTTTTCCTAAATGAGCATAAAACTTTAAAAAAGAAATTGAATGCTTTCATTATAACGATAGATGTAAACTTATTTTATTTATAACAGTGACACCTCTGTTATTTAATGTAAACAAACAAAAAAATAAATGAGATTCATTCACTGCTCATTCTCATAATGTGTATACAGTGAGGAAAAGATGAATAAGATTTGATAACTTGATCCTATTTCTTTATAACAGCTAATTTTAATAAGCTAAACTGTTTGCTAACGTATACTATTAAATTTTCTTTTGTAAATAATAATATAAAAAAATATTACTGACTGTTTAACTGTTTATTTGCTTTGAAACGGCTCTAGAAGGACATATTTAATAAGTGGACAGGTATGGCGATATCATCCTAGACAATAAATATTACACACCACCGATGTCCAGCAACTACAGCATCAAAATCACTCTGCAAACTGGAAACAAAGATCAGTGCTAAATTCTTAAACCTGAAAATCTTGAATATATTCATTCAACTGTTTAAAACGATGTAGTCAAAGTCATACCATGCTCGCTGTTAGCCTTGCCTCCCGGGTTCTTGTGCTGGCCCTCAATGTGAGCAGTCATCTCCCCCCGGTCTGGGGTGCAGTGGCCGCACTGTAGGCAACTGTATCGCCCTCTGGTGTGCTCCCATAGGATCCGGCAGTTGAAGGACTGACCTGACAGATTTAATCAATGGGCGAGTCGTTAAAATCAAAACGATCTCAAACGTGCACATATTAACTGAGAACGTAGATGGACGAAAACAGAAATCCTTTACCATTAAAGAGTTAGTTCACCCAAAAAAACGAGAGTGTAATGCTCGCACCACTGACGAGTGACTATACTTCGGATGCGTCTGTGCTTTGTTTCAAACACAGGGCGTTACACGTACAGTGCTCATGAACGTGCGCAATATACTGACACTGAGGTGAAGAAACTTTGGGATAAAGTCTTTATTTTTTCGTTTTATGTGAACACAAACGTATTCTTGTAGCTTGATGACATTCCAATCAAACCCCTGAAGAAATGTGGTCTGTTCTGAGGATAATTTTTTGGTATTTTCTGGACTTTGGCATCGGAACCATTGCCATCTATGGAGGATGAGGAAGCTCCCAGATTTCATTTAAAATCTCTTCATTTGTGTTCCGAAGACGAACAAATGTCGCAGGGGTTTGAGGTTGAGTAATTACTGACACAATTTTTATGTTTTAGGTGAACTAATCCTTTAAAACAAACAGATTAAAAGCATGCTTGATTTGGGCTGTAAGGGAACTCCGGTGATCATCAACATCCACTCATCATATCCACCTTTTTCACTCCATAATGCTTTGCCGGATTTACAGTATGTGAATGATTTTTAACTGTAAACAATCAGTTTGATTTTGTGTTTTTTTTTTACTGGGTACAATGAGGTGAGAATATTCGCCTCACAGCTGAACCACTGGATATTAAAAGTCAAGATATACTTTGAGCAGACTATGAATAATGTTAAACACATGAAGAGTTTATCTGCAGCACTATTATGAAAAACATCGGAAACAGGGTTTATGCCGGTTTCGTCAAATCAAATTTAAGACATTATAACATTTTTAAAACCATCAAGGATAATGACATTTCAAAGTTTAAACTAGAAGGACAAGATCATTTTTGGAAATACTTACAAATCACACACTGTTTTGAAACAAAGGTCCCCGAGGTACAGAATATGAATATGTTGGAAAAATTTGACAAATTCCCAAAACAGCTTCAAAAAATATCTACGTTTTACAAATTTAGTTCAAAGATTAATGATAAAAACTGTGAAAATTTAAGACTGATTTGGCAAAAAAATATTAGTAGTGATATCAATAAAGATACCTGGGATAGAATTTTTTCTCACAGTGGAAAATATATAAAAGAAGCAAGAGATAAATTTATACAGTATAAGATACATCATAGGTATTATTACACTCCAGTGTGACTTTTTAGAAGGGATGCTCAGACAATAATAAATGCTGGAAATGTAAACAAGAGATTGGTATATACTTTCATGCATTATGGCAATGTGTAATGATTCAACCCTTTTGGGAATCTGTGTTAAAACAATTAGATAGATGTCTGAGATTTAATATCCCTCTCTCACCCAGGATATGCCTTTTAGGTGACAAAACTGAGGTTACACATATTACAAATGATGAGTTCACCCTAATAACTAGGGCAGGGGTGGGCAAACTCGGTCCTGGAGGGCCGGTGTCCTGCACAGTTTAGCTCCAACACTAATGAAACACACCTGAACGTGCTAATCAGTGTCTTCAAGATCACTAGAAATCTATAAGCAGGTGTGTTTGATTAGGGTTGGAGCTAAACTGTGCAGGACACCGGCCCTCCAGGATCAAGTTTGCCCACCCCTGAACTAGGGCCACACGAAATCTGTGCGCGCAAAATTCCGCAGACTTCCACAGATTTTTAGTCCATCATTGATAGTGTTTATTTACTTGAGTAAATGTGTGTAACTTTATATTTATTCAGTTTTCAAATTAATTTCAGTAATATTCCTGACTAATATGAAAATACTCATATGATTTATAGACAATACACTTTGTAAAGTACAATTTTCTGTCTTTTAGTAGAGATTTTATATGAGACACTTGCTTTGTTTAACAAATAAAGTGGATCTAATTGGATTCACATTGTAAACATTAAATAAAAGTTAAAAAGGTATTACTTTTTATTTAATATATTAAGGTTTTAGTTATGATACTCCTAAAATCATTTTGAACAAAATACTCCGCAGAAATAGCAAAAAATGTCCGCAGATTCCGTTTGGCCCTACTTATAACTCTGGGAATTACTACAGCAACATGGATAATACTGAGGTTTTGGAAATATAGTCATAGCCCTACACTTAAATTATGGATGGAATCCATGATTAAGAATGTATCATATGAGAAAATGTTGGCCAGAATAAATGGTGATTACAAGGATACAGATATATGGGAGAATTTTATTTCCTCACTTGAAATATGAATGTATCTATCCTGGTATGCTCTGTACTATTATTTTTAGTATTTTTATACTTTCGTTACTGGTTGTTGAATTATTTATTCTTTTTCTAAATTGATGAACAAATGTAAAAATTGTTAAGAACTTGTTTACATGTATATGTTTGTATGGTATAGTTTGCTATATCAAGAAAAATACTAATACAATTTTCATTTTCAAAAAAGTATAATGATATTTTAAATTCTTATAGAGCTAAATGCTCATGATTTTTTTTATAATTACCAAGCAGAACATTTTTTTCTTGCCAAATCAAAAAAATAACTTGAATAAAAATCTCTTTAAAAACGTCAACAAAGTAAATGTATGCACAGGTCGTTATAATATTAGTAATAATATTAGTCTTGCTAAAAGTTTTATTGAAATGTATTGATTGATGTGTGTTGGATTGATTTGGTAGCTTTACTTACTAAAACTGAGACCTACAAGACAATATTTCAGTCAGTTTAAGACATTTTAAAACCCAACAGACACCCTGTGAAAGCTACTGCATTGTAGGGAAACACAAAGAGAAAACAATCTAGAGAAACAAAACTCAAGGAACAAAAATAAAAAAGAACTTCGGCTACAGATATGTTGGTGATACTTATGGTATGATTAAATATTAAGCGTAAACAAAAGCTGAAAGTCTCTATCGCTTAGTTTTCACTACGTATATTGGTTATTTGTTGCTATTTAATAATTAAAATGACTTCAGTTCTTTAAAATGGAAGTTCCCCAAACCAGAAGTGCAACTCAGCAACACAGTTGTCACATGTGAAAAGGGTGGATAAAGTAGCAATATGTATTCACTCATAATTGAAATAAAAATTAGACCCAGTTTAGACAGATGAACATGTCAACATCTCAACATACAGTATAATCATAAAACGGCACCATCCCTTGCCAGAAAATGACCACTTGATTGTTGCAAATTGCTAATGGGAAGGGGGAGAATAAGCAAAGTAGAGGAACACTGTCCTTGAAAGCACACACTCTAATGTCTCATTACATGTTAGTGAAGCACCGGGACAAATGTGTTTAGGAACTGATGGGAGTTAGCCGAGTCACACATCTAGATGACAACCCCAGGGAAAATCTGAGCCCGGTTAGAGCAGGGGAAAGGGAGGAAGATTAGCATCTAAAAGCATCATTTGACGGAAGAAGATCTGATTGATCCCTCAAGCAATGTGTGTGCGGATTCTCTGTGCCTCACCTGGACTTCATCTCTATTTAAAGTCTGACTGCTTGGAGAGTTCCATCTGTGCATAAGGGGCCCGGACGGGTCTGGCAGGACAGTGCAACACGACAAAACACAGTTCACTCAAAACGGCAATGGCCAAGGCTTAGGCATTTCCCCCCCAAGTGACTTACAAATTCCCTTTCATAAGGACTCACACCTGTTGATAAGCAGGTGAGATCAGTTGAGCAAACTGGAAAACACACAGGTGAACAGGGTCTAAAATGTTGGATGATTTAAGGAACAATGGGTCTCATTCACTAATAAATAGGCAAGTTTTATACACATACAGATATACATGCATATACAAATAAGAACTTGTTCTTCATATCATTCTAATGTTAAGGTGTTTAGATTATTCTAAAGGAGGGATGTCTTTGTAGTAGTTCAATTTAAAATATATACATCTCTTAAGCTAACCAGGGCTGCACTTATTATTAAAAAAACATTTAGAAATTGTAAAAAAAAAAATATATATATATATATATATAGCATTATTATACAAGCATTCGGTGTCGAATAATAACTCAGAAACCACTCTTAATTTGATGCTCAAAAACATTTATTATAACTGATTTTGAAAACAGTTTTAATATTTCAGCTTATTATTTCAATGGAAAACAAGATTCACAAGTATTAAAAGGTTTAAGTAAAAAAAAAAGTACTTTTATTCAGCAAAAAACACATTTGTAATGATATGAAAGACTTGCTGATTTCTATGAAGCCAGATCAGTCTCAAAAGTAATACATTTATGAAATAAAATTCATAAATGCATAGTACAATTCACATTTACAAATTCCATTTTGTAAAAACAAAACACAATTCATAAATACATCACACAATCTGTGAATTCACAAGTAAAAATCATAATTTTTGCCAAATCAATTGGATTTGTGCATATTATGAATTGCGCTTTGAATGTATGAATTGGACTAGTGTACTTTTGTATCATGTTTTGAATTTATGAATGGGATTTGTCTATTTACAAATTGAGTTTTGAATTTACAAATTGGATTTTGTAAATGTGAAATATGTTGTGCATGTATGAATCATATTTTGTAAATATATTATTTTTGAGACCGATCTTGCTCCATAGTTTTCTTGCCCAGTATTTACCCAAAAGTTCTAAAAATAAATGCATATCTTAAAAATATTAAGCATCAAAAAGTGTTTTTCACTTGGAAAAACTGAATACGGGAGTAATGATACTAAAAACTAGGCTTTGACATCAGAGGAATAATTTATACTTGGAAATATATTATAATAGAACACTAATAATAATAATATTTCAATAATATTTCACAATATTGCTGTATATACCATCCTTGATCTCAAAAAATGCAGTTGAGCATAAGAAACAATATAAAAACAAAACTTTTGACTTTTAATTTACTTAATATGTGTAATTTTATCTTAACATAGCTTTACATTTGCATTGTATACCAGTATGAAAGCTACTAGTAAATCACAACTAGATTTTGTGCACAAATTTGTGTTCATACACAGCTAGCGAATGAGACCCATTATGAATAATGGCTGCAAGTGGACTTTCCTCACTCACAGAGGAAAGCGTTATGAGAGCCATTCACCTTGATTCTTCCTCCAGACGGCGTTCGATCCTGGCGAAGACGGCAGAGGTGGTGAAGCAGGCAGGCTGGGAGGACCAGACCTCGGAGACCTCTGCTGCTGCTGAAGGCCTGGGTCCGCCAGGAAGACTGGGTTAACTGGAGACAGAGTGGGTGGAAAGGGGCTGTAGGGGGATTCTGGTTGGCTGGGAAGATTTTGGCTTGGGGCAGGATTTAGAGTTGGAACAGGTAGAGATGCAGGAATAAGGTTATTGAAAGCACCGTTTTCTAGAGACTGCTGGGTTACCGGCATGTTTGCCAGTGCTGGATTTGTTCGCAGTGGTGGCATAGACTCCATGTCTTCTTTCAAATTAGGGGCTAGAAGCAGTCCAGATGGATCCATCATATCAGTGAGGGGAACACCATTGGGGTCTGCATCAAGTATCAGTCCAGGCTCCGTCTTTACTGCAGTCTTGTTTTTAGCACCTTTAGCACAGGTCTGCAGGTGTTTGAGGAGAGTGCGGTAAGAACGCAGTTTGGCCCTGCAGCTCTCACACCTACAAGACATATAAACGACGATCAATGTTATAACATTAGAGCTGGGACAGTTAAAGTTACCATGCGTAATTTCGAATTAAAAATATTTATATTTCACTCATTATCCGTACTACATATAAATGGGTAAAATATGAAATGTGTCTGCATCAAATTAATTTACAAAAGTGATTTTATCCCCATACAAATCCTATTAATTGGAGGTAAAGACATTTTTGATGTTTAAAATAACTAAGAAAAACTGTCAAAATGTGGGTGAAATTATGTCATCGTCATCCAGCATAACGGATATGCTAAGTAAATATGAAACAACATAGTTATTCTGGCCAGTAGTTATTAAAATATGTAAAAGAATAAGCAAGCAACCTTTTTCTAACATATACAGTGAGGGAAAAAATTATTTGAACCCCAGCTGATTTTGTAAGTTTGCCCACTAACAAAGAAATGATCAGTCTATAATTTCAATAGTAGGTTTATTTGAACAGTGAGAGACACAACTATAACAAAAATATCCAGAAAAATGTGTTTCAAAAAAAGTTAGAAATTAATTTTCATTTCTATGAATGAAATAGGTATTTGATCCCTTTGAAAAACATGCTTTCGTACTTGGTGGCAAAACTTTTGTTGGCAATCACAGAGGACAGCCGTTTGTTGTACTTGGCCACAAGGTTTGCACACATCTCAGGGGGGATTTTGGCCCACTCCTCTTTGCAGATCCTCTCCAAGTCATTAATGTTAAGTGGCTGATGTTTGGCAACTCAAACCCTCAGGCTTGATTTTGGTCTCATCTGACCACAACACTTTCACCCAGTCCTCCTCTGAATCAGTCAGATGTTCAGTGGCAAACTTTAAACGGGCTTTTAGATGGGCTTTCTTGAGCAGGGTGACCTTGCGGGCACAGCAGGATTTCACTCTTTCATGGCGTGGCGTGTTATCAACAGTTTTTTTGGTGACTATGGTTCCAGCTGCCTTGAGATCCTTGACAAGTTCCTCCGGAGTCGCTCTGGGCTGATTCCTCACCGTTCTCATTATCATTGAAACTCCACGAGGTGAGATCTTGCATGGAGCTCCAGACCGAGGGAGATTGGCTGTTAATTTATGCTTCTTCCATTTGTGAATAATCCTTGGAAAGCTCTTTGGTCTTGGCCATGGTGAAGCGTTTGAAATCTGGATTGATTGATTGCTTCTGTGGACAGGTCTCTTTTATACAGGTAACTAGCTGAGAGGGCTGCCAATGTCAGCTCGTTACCTGTATGAGATCGACAAGGGAACCAGAGATCTTGCTGACGGATAGGGGATCAAATACCTATTTCATTCATAGAAATGCAAATTAATTTCTAATTTTTTGCTATTATTGTGTCTCTCACTGTTCAAATAAACCAACCATTGAAATTATAGACTCATTTCTTTGTTAGTGGGCAAACTTACAAAATCAGCTGGGGTTCAAATATTTTTTTCCCTCACTGTATATTAAATGCTTAATAATGTCTAGTTGACAAATGAGTAAAATCTAGTGGCAAAGGTTTAGAAGATTTAAAATGACAAATGATTCTTGTTAATATCCCAAATTTTTTTTGATGTATTGTTTTAATGAAATAGACTATATATTATTTGCTCACATTTACACATTCTCGTGCAAGTAGAAATATGTAAAGCTGTATTACACTTTTATTGTGTTGATGCTTTTTGACTAAAATGCATTACTTATAAAGAAGAAAAGGGTAAAAATAAAAAAAGGCAACACAAATACTAAAATATCAGAATAAAAAATGTGCAGATTTTTAAACTTAGAGACAAAAACTGTTGTTATTTTTAATAGTTCTTTTTTTCTTATTTGAAAATCTGTTTGACTCAAATGTAATGTAACTCAAATCACAATACATGCTAAAATAACAATCTGTCTCTACATCAGTTTCACACAGACTTTAAATGAATATGGTTCTAAATTAAAGGGGTCTCTATAAGATACACGTGGAAATAAAATAGCACCTTACTGAAGAAAAGAAGAAATCTCGAGTGTAAAGGTCCATAAACTCACAGAAAAAAGCAATTTGGCTTGTAGTGGTGTCTCATATGCTCCATGAGCTGCTGCATGTTGTTAAATGAGCCATCACATCCGATTTGAGAACACAGGAAAGCTTTCCCTAAAGAGTAACATGAAATAGCATTAGAAACCGAATAGCCGGTGACATAGTTTAACACGCAAAAATAAATTGTAAAAGAGATTAAGCATTTTCAAACACTGTTTCACTCATCAAATGTATTAAAAACATAAAAGCAAGTTAATTTATCCTATACCTGGAAGAGATTGAGCAGTGTTCTTCTGATGGTCCTGAAGATGAGCATTCAGTGCATCTGGATTATTGTAGGTCCTCTTGCACCCATAGAAAGAACAGGACATTTGGCAGGCTGGTGGTACAGTTATCACTAGTGTTACTTAAAATGACATTTAATTTGCACAAACACTGAAACATCAAACGAAGACGAAGTAATGTTGACATACCCTCCATGATGACTGTTTATGCCTTCTGGAGTTAATTCAGTACTCGATCCCACAGCTGCTGTATTTCAGATTAAATAAACGAGATAAAACATAATACAGTGCATGAATAACACGTAACGTCAGTAAGTTCTAATTTGGGTGTGCTAAGAGCAATCACAGGAGACTTAAAACAATTAGCAATTGATCAATAACAGTGTACATGCAAAAAGCAATCCAGTGACGATAGTGACAATTAATGTAAATAAACAATCAGCAGTCAGCAGCAGACGCACGAGCTAACAGGCATTACATCACATTCATATTACTTCTCAGAATATACGCAATCCTGCGTAATTATGTATAAAGCACATTTATCATAACACTTACTTTGAGTGGATTTCACGAAGCAACGAGTCTATTTTAAAGGAAAAATACGTTAATTCTGCACAAAGTGGCTATCCAGCTGGCTGAACCCCGTTTGCTGCCCTGCTACGTGCGATACGTTCATCTGCAAAACATCGCGAGAACACGTGTTCACGTTATCCAGCTAGTGGCGTTGTTCGGAGATGATTGTTTTTCAGTAGTGATTGTAGTGTATATCTTTGTATTCTTGTTGAACGTCATAGTTATAAAAAAAATACTGCTTGTAGCTTACAGCTTTATAACACATTTTAATAAATATTATAAAAGTGTATCCTCACCACTCTGAGACTGCTAAAAACATACTTCATGTAAAAAGGCTTGTATGATCTTTATTTTTATTTTGTTTCTCCCGTACTGTGCAACTTATGGTCCCATGCAATGTGCATTACTTATGCACTATTTTAATGTGTAATAATTAATCATAGGCTCTCTGAAAGGTTTCTCTGGTGTTATATGTTCCTCTCCTCTGTGGTTGAGCAGTCTTACACTGCTGCTTGCTACTATGCAGCAGTTTGACCAAATAAAAACCTTGATTTTCACAAAAACATACCTTTTCAGCACAAATAAGATATTTTGAAGAATGTTGGAAAACTGTAATCAATGACTTCCATTGCAGGCAAAACTATGAAAACTAAAACTTTTTTTTTTTACATTTTAACATCAAAATATCTTCTTTTGTGTTTAACAGAACGGACAAACGAACAAAAAAGATCTGTAACAAGTAATGGTTGAGCATTACTATCAAGTATAGCACAATTCCATTTTTGGATGAACTATCACTTCAATGCATGCTTAAGCTGTGTTTATTTCTTTTCTACATGTTATTCATAAATCAGAAATGCCTAGAAATAATTGAACATAACGACCAGTAGAGGGCTGCAGAGATCCACTCATCCCAAATTTGAAAACGTTTAATTCCCAACATTCTTGAACTACGTCAACTTAAACATATTTACAGTAGAATGCATAAAAATTAGGGCTGTCCAAGAATAATCCTGATTAATCACATCCAAAATAAAAGTTTAACATAATATTTGTGTGTTTACTGTGTATATTTTATTATGAATATATAAATACACACATGCATATACTTGATAAAATGTTGGTTTATATTTAGACATATAAAAAATATATGTGTATGATACAAATTTTACATTTGAATATGATGTAACTACTTTGATGTAACTTTTTATATATAGTTTTGGCTTCTATGAATGTGTTTATCACATATACATAATAAATATATAAAACACACACACATGTTATGTCAAAACAAACTTTTATTTTGAATGTGATTAATCACGATTAATTTTTGGACAGCCCTAAAAAAAATAACAGTTTTTCTAAAGAAAGCTGTAATCAATGTAACGTTACTCCTAAAATTTTTATTTTTGTAACTTAATACAGTCAAGTGAGTCTAACCAAATTAAATAATTGCCTTAAAATTTAAGAAAAAGCTAGTAAATATGTGCCGCCTCAGATACATTTGTTAAAAATTATTACTTCATTAATTTGTCCATTGTCCAGAAGATGAGGCAATGTAGTCAACTCCAGTGAACTATTTATTGTTATTTATTATTATGCTTTAAACAACAGATAAATGATAATAGATTTCCCAGAGATGGGTTGTGGCTGGAAGGGCATCCGCTGCGTAAAACAAATGCCGGATAAGTTGGCGGTTCATTCCGCTGTGGCGACCCCGGATTAATAAAGGGACTAAGCCGAAAAGAAAATGAATGAATGAATAAATGATAAAAGAACAAACCAAATAACGCCAAGGTGATAGAAGGTAAACAATAATAACAGTATAAAAAATAAATAAACAAAACAAACATATTAAACAGGAGTATAAATAATTAAATACAATTCCTACAATTACAAACAAAGCAGGACCTTTACGGTAATCAACATTTTTAAAATCGAGCACAAATGGACAGTTTTAAGGGTCTTTATATTAGCATTATACGGAATAGTACAGGGCCTTTGTTGGAAAATTTACACTTGAATATAAAATTTAATCAACAAAATAAATAGATTAATAGCAAAAAATGTCATTATTGAGATTATCATAATTAAAACATCCAAAAATTTGATTTTCAAAATGCAAATTAAAATTAAAGAGTGTTTTTTTTCTTCATGAAGACAGAAGCATCAAACCAAAGCATTTTAGCATAACCACAGAGCCAAAAGATGTGGAGTCCAGATGCAAAGAACAAAAAGAGCAATCTATGTCAATATCTTTATTAAATTTACAGAGAAAAGGCTTAACCGGATAGAATTTAGATATTTCTTTTACCTTGTTTGTAACAAAAAAAAATTGTGAAGTAATGACCAAATACTTTCTTATTTAGGAATTCTTACAAAATGTCTAATAGGTAATATAGAGCTAGTAGTCTTGGAAAGAGCTTGGTTTAAAAAAGGAGAGCAAATATATTTGTTATTTTTAGTCTGTGAATTTTCCCGCTCATTGTATCAGCTAGATTGATTATGGGCATATGAATCCAAGTTACATCTCTAAATAGTACCAGAATTAATTGCAGAAAAAAACGAGACAATTCCTTGGGAGTAGTTTCAGTGGACTACTTTTTTTATATATATAAAAGTATAAACTTTTATTTATAAAAGAAGAAATGTACAATATAAATCAGGAAGTCATCTGTGGGAGACTGGAATACAAGTACAAAGTTAAAGAACAGCAAGTAACAAATAACAGAAAACAACAAAAAACAAAAGCACAATAAAATAACAAAAAAGGGGAAGTACAAAATTAAATAATTACAGAAAACATCTAGCAACTAACTTATTGGAAGCATGATATTTTCATAAGTTTCTATTACTTGCAGGATTTTTGGTTATTAGATAAACGTATAGCTTTAAGCAAGGAATCAAACTCAGTTAAAAGTTTCAGTGGACTACATCAGCGTTGATTCTGAATTGATGACGTCGGGTACTTGATGCCCCACCCTCGTAATTAAAGTATCCAATGGCGTTCTGAGTATTGAATTCTGACTCTCATGGACATCGTTTTCATTGGATGCAGAGTATAGAATGGGCGGAGTGAGGAATAAGAGCTTATATATGCGCCGTGCTCTCAAGCTTAGCTTACAATTGACAAACACATAGTAGCAACCTGTAATTAAACGGTGGGTTGGAGCAACGGCGTGAACGCTGGCGCCTCACGGCTAGTAAACAGGGTAAGATTAAACCCTTTCCCTTGCCTATAAAATGTTTCTGGTAACTCTTTATGTGCAGTAAAAACTGATCCATTACTTTCTTTCAGACCGCAACCACATGCAATTCAGAGGTAGGTTCCTCGGTCAGATAGATTAACGGTACATATCCTAAAACACTGACAACTTTTAAAATAAGGTTGAACAGACTGAAAATTGCGTATTTGATATTTCATAGTTGATGTTAATTTATATGTTCTTTTTTAAATGGCAAATAGCTAAGCAATGCATCACTTGCATGTTGAATGTCTTGATGTTGGTATATTCCTTCCTTTTTGAATAGTGAAAACATGTGACACTTTGAATATTCGGTCTATCATGCAAGAATGACTTCACTTAAAAACAATTAGCTTTAGTTAACTGACTGTGAATAGTGTACTTTATTAGTCATTGGCTGCTAATATGATTTCCGTTTAGAATTAGCAAAGAATACTTTTCTGAAATTATATTATTGAGGAAAAAGTGCGAATGTGCAAATAAAACTAACTTTATCTCAATTAAATGTCTGGTTGTTCACCAAGTCTGTACATGAGATGCCTTCGAGACTCCAGATTATCTCTGTGGAAGAGCATCTGTTCAGGGTCAGACTGATCCTGTTTCTGTCTCTGTTTTTCAGGAGTCATCTGTTGTACGACCACTTTGAGGTGATCAGATCAGAAGTGATCAGCATTTGATTTAAAGGAGAACTATTAAAGCACTATGATTTAGACCTCAAGCTGCACATCAACGTCTGACCTTTGAAAAACATGGTGCAAAACAAGATCACTGAAGTCACTGGATTCCATCGCTCTTTTAAGGTTGGTTCCTTATTTTGTTGTACTAGACAATGTTTTGTTAGTGTGAAATGGCAGGCTATAACAAATGTTTCTGTCATCTTGTTCCTAGGGGCAAAACCCTTTCAAGAGTGATGAATTCATCGATTCGGATTCCCATCTTGAGTCGTCCTTCGTGTTGGACTGCTCGACAAGGCCTGGTACAGCTGTTTTGCCTGCTGTTTCATTAGTATTGACTGCTATTATCAGATTTAAGGTTGACGTAAATACTGAGGGGGGTAGATAAGGCGTATCTCCTCAAGAACTCATTCTGTGTTAGGCAAAGTTCATAGCAGATTAGAGTAATGGACTTGGCACACATTGTTCATCATAACTGTTGTTTTTTTTTCTCTTCACAGACATGCCATCCAGCCAGCCCATCGATATCCCTGATGCCAAGAAGAGAAATAAGAAGAAAAAGAGATGCAGAGCCACTGACAGTTTCTCCGGACGTTTTGAAGGCAAGCTGTTTTGTTGGTCCTCAATCTTATAGTTGAGCTTCTCTATCTGTTGTGGATACATTTTTACCCCCCCCCCCCTGTTTTGCTTTACAGATGTTTACAAGCTACAAAATGAGGTTCTTGGAGAAGGGGCTTATGCTGTTGTACAGACCTGCATCAATCTGATCACCAATAAAGAATATGCAGTAAAGGTCAGTATCAGTTGATGATAATCCAGCATAATGCAAAATGAGCTATAATCAGTGTTCAAACTGCTATCAAATAATCAGTTTCTTATCTGCATGCAGGTTAAACTCCATTTACTAAAGTCTTTTTTTAACATATTGCACCCAGTTTGGTGTTAGCCACATTTAGCAGTGTGTTTAAAATACAAGTGTTGATTTTACACCTCATTGCGCTGAGTGTTTTTAAGTAAGTTCGATGTTACTACAGCCAGAATGTAGGGAGTAAAAGCATAGTTAATGGACTTCAACCAAAGTCAAAATAAAATGCTTTATCAGTATATATGCTTGCATGTTAATAGACCTTCACACAATTTAGCATTAAGTATTACATAGATTAAATTGTGTGCAATATTAAATATTGAGCATTTTCACCAAAATGCACCGAAGACACAACTACATTTTGTCTTTTAGTGTAACCTTTTGAATTTTATACCACATAATCTTGAAAGGCATATTTGACTTCATTTGTTTGTTTACTGAAAGATTGACTTGATTTACTGTAATTTTAGATTTGTATTCTTTTCCAGTGCAGTTCAAAGCCTTAGATTCTACCCTTTTTTTCAACAAGTTTTTGTTTAAATATGAATCATTGTTCTTAAATAAGACTAATGTTTTTTAAAAATGTTGTGAGTCTATAAATATTTTTAAACTCCAGTTATGATTTTGCTTTCCTTTTGTTAGTAAAAATAATGAAATGGATGAAATATTCCATTGCCTTTATGCTTAATTTTAATACTTTTTAAAAAAATTTAACTTAAATTGTCGTTGTATTATAGCGATTTCTGCTTCAACGACAACAGCAGCGTTCTACTATAGTACAACTGCCGCAACAGTTGCATTTAAATAAAATGTTCAATTGCATGTGCACGTTGGTTAGTGTGTTCATATTTGCCAGATGTGTTTGACACTAAGCATAAACTGAGGCAAGTATGCATGTAAACTTAAATGTGTCCTATCTTCAGTATAGTGTTATACAAGTTGGGTAATACTGGGACAGTTGGCTCAAAATCAGTGTTTGAAATGCTGGCTCTAGCTTTGATTTAACAGTTGTTCGAGCTGTGTTCTTCCAACCAGTGTTATTTGTTATGTGGTGTTATCTGGAACAATGGCCTTCCAGCTACTGTGCTGCTGCAGCTGTGCAACAAAAATAAATGACAACAGTGCGTGCTCAGCAAAGAAACTTCCTCTTTCCAATTGTTGATATTGAGAGGCAGGTCATCTAATCTTTGAAAAAGCAACACAGTGCCTCTGGTTTCATCCATTTCACCTCTAGTTGATGGAAAGGTAATATATAAAGGAAATGAAACATGTGGCATTTCATAGCAAATGTTCTGTAATTTCCCAAAAGAAACAAAAGATTGAAACGACGTTCTCCACATGGCCGATCTCATGGAATATAGTTAAATTCCCATGAGTTGTTGCTTTACCGGAAGGAGAATTTTCATATGATGCTTGATCAATCTGGGCAAGAAACTCTAAAGCAGTGGTTCTCAAGCTTTTTTCACCAAGTACCACCTCAGAAAAAAATTCTCTCTCCAAGTACCACCATAATAACCGGTATTGAAGTAATTGCATAGTAGGCCTAATGAAGCAGCTACAGCACTGCACAGTTCAAAAATGAAGCAGATTAATTCTCCTAATTAAGAATAATTAATATTGTCAGCCACTTAAATAAAAGGTTTAGCCTATTAAAATCAATTTACTGATCACATCGATGGTATTTTACACGTCAAAGGCTTAAAAGTGTGTTCATTATTTTATTTGAATTATTCAGTGTTTCCCCTGCGGACCACTAGAAGGAAGCT
Organism: Danio albolineatus; assembly: GCA_903798035.1. Taxonomy (NCBI): domain Eukaryota; kingdom Metazoa; phylum Chordata; class Actinopteri; order Cypriniformes; family Danionidae; genus Danio; species Danio albolineatus. The sequence continues at coordinate 9,943,117 of CAIGQQ010035826.1, read as the reverse complement.
TGTGTACCACTAGTGGTACATGTACCAGGGTTTGAGAACCACCGCTCTAATGTATTTACCACAATTCTAAGCTTTAATCCACAGCCTCGGCCGTTGTTCTTGACTGTCTTGAACCCACTTAATTTTGGGAATTTCATCTTAGATGCTCTGAGTAAATGGTGAGAAAGATGATGGAATTTCACTTTGTGAACTAAGCTGTCAATTTAATACCATTATTTAGGAAAGAAACAATATAATTTCTTTTAGTATTTGCTCTTTTGAAATTTTATTAATCAAAAAAATATGTATAAAAATCATTTAAGCTGCATTTGATTGCCACATTGATTTTAAAAAATATTTCTTGAGCACTCAATCAGTTCTTTAGCCGCATAATAAAATGGTTTCTAGGTGATCAAATTATACTCTATTGCACCAGTGATGGTTAATTGTGGTGATGAGAGATGGTTTGCCCCAAAATGAAAGTTTAATTTTTTTCCTTTTGAACAAAACCTAACAAATGTTGGAAGTAGGGCTGCACGACATTGAAAAAAAAATAATAATAACATTGCAATATTTAATTTTTCTACAATATCCATGTTGCGTTTTTTTTTTTTTTTTTTTTTTTTTTAATTGAATGTATAACTTCAGCAGATGTCTATTTGGAAAGAATTCAATTTCAGTAAATTGGGATGATTTTGTGAGGGAGTACATCTACATAAACCATAATAAACCAATCTCAAGCATTGAGAAATATAGTACAGCAACAACACTGTACAAACAATATACAGTGCTACATACAGTACAGTGTGTGATTCTGGACGTTTAGCAATATTGGAAATATGTCAAATGTAAAATAATACCATGTAGTGTGTGTGTGTATACAGAAGTGGAATTGATTTTCCTTAAAGTTGAAAATGTAAAATTGTTGTCAATGACATCTAATTAAATTATTATTTTTTTTGTCACCAATCCCAGATTAATCAATAGACATTCAGTAGCAAAAAAATAAATAAATAAATATTCCTGGTTAACTGCCATGCGCCCCCCCCCAACCCCCCATCACAATGTATCCAGTTGTCGATTACCTGTTCATTGCTCTGCACTCAGTAGGCAAAACAGGTATTTTACTCTCTACTTCAGCTTTTCACTGTTTATAATAAGGCGGCAGGCATTACTTTGTGCACACAAGGTCTGGACGGCCTGTATGTTGTGAAACCTGATCATCTGTCTTGTCTGCTGGCTATTAAAACCTGATGACCATGTGGTGACCTGCTGAATCAGTGGTCCGAGATGTTCTTTTGTAGACAGGCAGTGGCGTGTCATCTGTGTGCCTGCTAATCTCCCACACACGCGGTGTGTGGGTGATCAACAAAGGGACACGCAGATCTGTCGACTCCAGCTGAATATGACATGCTCATGTCTGGGAGTTTTGCTGCTTGAAATGCAATGTTATACCATCTCCGGGTTGTTAAAAAAAAAAAAAAACCTAGTCAAAACAAACTCTCTCTGTTCTGACCTTGAATGGCGGGACTCTGTGTGCTTCCTTGAGTTTGTATTGGGTCATTTAAGTTGATCTTTCAATGTTATTCAGATAATTGAGAAGAGGCCAGGCCACAGTCGGAGCAGAGTCTTCAGGGAGGTGGAAATGCTGTACCAGTGTCAGGGCCACAGGTATGGCAAACTTTATCTGAAAACTTTTGGTTTTGTCAAATATGATTTTTTTTTATTTTTGACGCCTCAAGGATACAATTAACAAAAACATCAATAGCGGACTATAGTAGCTATAGTGTTTCTCTACTTTTCAACTAATTATTAGACGTGGAACTCATGTAGCACATTTGTGAACGCTTGTTCCAAAAAAGTGCTTTTAGAAATAAATAATTTGATTTGAATTACGTGTAGTTAGAGATTTCCCTGAGAGCATTCCAGTGGGAAAGACTAAATCCAATACAGTTGACCTAGAGAGGAAGAAAAATAAATAAATCAAGTACTAATCTAAAATAATTTTTAATGGTGCTTTTATTTGTTACTTTAAAAGCTTGAAGTATTTGAGTTCTTAACATTTTTAATTGGAGACTATTGAAATTAAGGATTTTATGGTAATATTAATTAACTTTTAAATTACATATTACAGTGCCTAATGTTGTTGTTTTTCGAACACAGAAACATTTTGGAACTGGTGGAATATTTTGAGGAAGAGGACAAATTTTATTTAGTCTTTGAGAAACTGAGAGGCGGTGAGTAATTTATTTTTATTTATTTTTGAAAAATGTATATAAAATGTTTAGGGTCATTTGAAATTATACAAATCTTTATTTTAATTGATTGCGACGCACTCAAATTACAATGATTTTTGAAGGATCATGTAACATTTGGAACATCATTGTGAAAAGAATTTAGCAATTTTTTGATTGCAAATGACCATTTTACTGTATTCTGATCACAAATTCTGCTTTGAGTATTGGAGTTAATAGACAAATGTCCTTTCCTAAACTTACGAACTATTGTCTGTCTGTTTATGGAGTAAATGTAAACCATTCTCAATCTTGATGAATCCAATAACAGAATGCAAAATTCCTGTGTCTGATGTAAAACCTATTTTAAATCTGTATATTAATGAGAAATGGCAAATTGAATGGGATGAGTGTAAAAATAACAAATTGTATGAAGTGAGTCCATTTGTAAATGAAAGAAATAATTACAATTTTGAAAGTAGACATGACCAGGTTGAGATGTAGAATCGGACACTCAAGACTTACACATGCATATTTATTAAAAGGAGAAGAAAAACCTATTTGTGATTTGTGCAAGAATATTTTGACGATAAAACATTTTAATAGAATGTGTATTTTTAAATTATATTAGAGCGTTTTTATTCGGGAAATATTTTAAGTGAAATGTTTGAAAAGGTGCCTTGTGGAGCAATTTTAGAATTATTTATCTTTTATCAAACTAAAAGATTGTATATGACTATTTTCTGTATTGTTGCTATTTGAGTGTTCTTGTACGTTTAAAAAAAAATGTTTACTACGTATGTTTAAGAAGCTGATATGATAAAATATTGTATATTAAGTACATGTTTTGCAATGAATATAGCCGATGTTGCTGATATGGCATTAAAACTTTTGAATAAATATATAAATCTTGGTGAATCCATTTATTCTCTCAGGTTCGATCTTGACTCACATACACCGAAGACAACACTTCAATGAGCAGGAAGCCAGCATAGTGGTGCAGGACATCGCCAGCGCACTGGACTTCCTTCACAACAAAGGTCAGGACCTGTTTCAGTGTTAAAAGAACGTCTTTTCTCAGTGCATGGATATCACATGCTCATGATGTCTTCGGTTTGCTGTAGGGATGGCACATCGAGACCTAAAGCCAGAGAACATCCTCTGTGAACACAGTGACAGGGTGAGTCTCTCTCTGTATATGAGGAGACATGAGACATCTGAGGAGAACACACATGCACTGCTTTTCTGACCAGATTTTTGACTATCTTTTGGGTACAGTAATTTTTATTTTGGTTTTATTTTTTGGTGCTGTTGAACAACCCGGTTATCGGTTGAGTAGTATTGAATGCCTGTTCTACTTCATCTGCTACATAGTGTCATTTTAAGAGGTTGTTTTTCTTTTCTTCTGTAGATTTCTCCAGTGAAGATCTGTGATTTTGACTTGGGCAGCGGGATCAAGTTGAATAGTGACAGCTCTCCCATCTCCACCCCTGAACTCTTGACTCCGGTGAGTTTAACCTGCAAGGATGTCAGGCCAGTTATTTGGCCACTTATCTGTATTTGTTGTTACCATTTATATAATACATTTTAGCCTAGTTCAGGGGTGATTAACGCTGCTCCTGGAGATCGACCGTTCTGCAGATTTCAGTTGCAACCCATATCAAACACGCCTGCCTGTAATTATGTAGTGCTGTTCAGGTCCTAATTAATTGGTTCAGGTGTGTTTGATCAGGGTAGGAGCTGAACTCAGCAGGAAGGTCGATCTTGAGCACCCCTGGCCTAGTTGATAACACAAGCTACAAGTTTATTTATTTTTGGCTATGGACCACAAAAGCAGTCTTATGTTGGATGGATATTTTTAGCAATAGCCCAAAAATCCATGTGTTTTTCTTATCAATGCCTTGTAAATTATCGAAAATTAAGAAAATCCTGTGCCATGTAGGTATTTATTAAATTTCCTGCTGGTAATTATTTTGATTAGTAATGCACACTGTTAAGCACTTTTAGATAACCTTTAAGTGATTTTTGTAAATTTATTTTTCATTTTGGTCTCACTTTTATATTAAGTGGCCTTAACTAATATGTACTAGCACTGTAATTAATTACATAGTACTTATTGTGTAAATACATGTTTATACATTGTACTTATGCTTGATTAAATATCTGCATGTAATTACATCTTTAATTACACTGTTGACCATCCCTTACACCTTAACCCGCTCTTAAACCTACCCATACCACCAAACCTGTCTCTAACCTTACCCATATCTAGGGCCACATGGAATCTGCGCGCGCAGAATTCCGCAGATTTTTAGCCCATCATTCATTCTGTTTATTTACTTGTGTAAATGTATATTTAATCAGTTTTCAAATAATTTCAGTAATAATATTTACTAATATGTAAATATTCATGTGATTTTATTTACAATACAGTTTGGAAAGTACGATTTTTCTGTGTTTTAGTAGATATTTTATACGAGATACTTTTACCAAAAAAAAAGTGGATCTAATTAGATTTGCATTGTAAACATTAAATAAATGTTAAAAGGTATTACTTTTTATTTCATATAGTTTTAGTTATGATAATCCCAAAATCATTGCGCATAAATCCACAGATTTTTAACAATACTCAGCAGAAATAGCAAAAAATGTCCGCAGATTCCATCTGGCCCTACCCATTTCCCACCTCAAGAGCACCAGAAGTGTTCTGCAATACATTATGAGCACAGTAAGTACATTGTAATTATATTTACATGTAAGTACATAGTAATTAGTGCAACTTAATATAAAGTGCGACCTTCTATTTTTTTTTTTCCCTAAAATAACCTAATTTGGTTTTTAAATTTGTTTGTCAGATTTTGTACGGTCTTAAACCAAGCTTTAATGGAATGCTTATTTAGTCAGCTTTCAGTTAATGCAGTGGTTCTCAATTCCGATCCTTGGGCCTCCCTGCCCTGCACATTTTTGTATGTCTTTCTGACCTTCCAAATACAAATCATCAGCTCGTTAACGGAGAGAACTGATTTTTGTGTGTCAAATAATGCCGCGTTCAGACTGCATGATTTTAGCCCCGATTTTGTCTTGCCGACAGGTTTTGAGAAATCGCAGACAAATGCCTGAAATCACAGGCAAATGTTCACGTAAGTGACAATCACACAATATGAACTATCAAAGACGTGATCTGAGAGAATCGCAGATGAGTCGCCAATGCCCGGGAGATATTTGGCGTGCTGAATATCTGGAGCTGTCGGCGATTCAAATCATGCCGTGTGAAATGTGTTTTGACTGAAAATAACAGCATAAGAGCAGCATTCACTAGTGTGGGTACCTGCTGGCCAGCGGGAGATTAAGAAGTTAAAAGCACTAATTTTTAGTTTATCCGGACACAAGAAATTGAGGGAAAATTAGTGTAAATTTGGCAGGAACCCCCGTGTCTGTTCGACGTGTCATGTGAGCAATATCACAAACCAACCCGATCAAAAAAAATAAAGTTGAGGAGAAATTGCTAATTCCCTTCAAAGCAGGTGAGCAAATATGTATGGCTTCTTTCTCGTCATGTAGTTAATAACATAAGATATACTACGTGTTTTTGGGTGTGAAACGTAGTCTAGACAAAGTTGTCAGCGATTCTTCCTATTTTGAAGTCATGCAGTCTGAAACTCCCTGTCGCCGTTCCGTCTTGCCGTGTAAACAAAGAAGCGACTAAACGCTAGCCCAGATAGTCATGCAGTGTGAAAACATCTGTGACACGACTGCTTTTGAAAACCATGCAGTCTGAACTCGCCATAAGAGACTTACAATATGTGCAGGACAGCGGGGGCCAAGGGCCACAGAGTTAATGTATGAGTCTTAGTATCATAATGTACACTTATTACTGGTTTTGTGACTGAACCACAGATTATGTTTGTATGTTTAAATTTATTTCAAAAATCAATGAGGAAAAAAAATTAAATTTATAGTTTGTAGATGCTTCTTGATACTATTGTATTTTCAGCGAGCAATATAAAACGGGCAAACAAATAAAAAAAAAAACTACACCACACGTAATTGTTTAATCCACACGTTGTTGTTGTTGTTGTTGTTGTTGTTTTATCCATGAGATGTCAATCACGTTTAAATGGACTTTCATGAATCACTAGTCAGTCATGGATTTAAAGTCCGTTTTTATTGGCACTTCATTGCACTGTTGTCCTAGATATCCATATAAGAACGTCAAAGGTAAAGGTTGTTGATTTTAAAGCCAACACCAATAAACCACCAAGTGATCACCTTCAGTAACCGAGTTTGTGAGTGTTGAACATCTGTTTTTATGAGAAGGATTACAATAGGTCACTGAATTATGTCAAGATTACAGATCAAGGAACACAGTATAGTACATGTTGTTTTATCAGCTCTCCTGATGTCTGAAGTGTAAAGGCTAAAGGTCTTTAGATGTAAATACCGACATGTCCAGTGAGCATAAACACAACTCCTCATGGAGGTCTTTTCAACTCCCTCGCTCGCTCGCCACACCCTAGGGTTTTCAGACGCTTTTGAAGCACTCAGACATAGTTACTAGAGCCTTGTGGTTTTGCATGGTCTGTTCTTCTTCCTGATGTCTACAGGCTTTTTTTTTTGTTTTCCCCCTTATGAAGGATTTCCTCTTAAAAGGGAAGGGTTGGTCAGAACTCGGGCGGTGTTCCTTTTGCACCTTTTTTTTTTTTTTTTTTTTTTAAGGACAAATACAAATATATTTCATTAAAGCATTTACTGTGTCATGGTTTGATTTTACTACAAAGTAACCGGAAACATTTCATACTAGAATTTTCAATATGACCACACAAGCTAACTTTTTATTTTTGTTTTTTTATTAAAATGGCTAGTTCACACAAATGAAAGTGCACTTGCCCTCAATTAGTTCCATATCTTAATATGGAACCACTTAATTAAAAATAATAATAAAATACAAGTAATAATAATGAGGGTGAAGGTATCTCTAATAATTTTCAGAATATCTTATTGTAATGAACATAAACTCAACAGGTTTGGAAAAGATGGAGGCTTGGATTTAGGTTCAAGGTTTCTTTTTCTGAAGCTGTCAGTGTTTGCCATATCCAGCAAAACATTATGAACACCAGTGACACTATGACAAAGCATAGTGGTCATGTGGTGCAAAACAGTTAGTTAGGGCAAAAAAAGAACCTTTTCAGGATTTCCTTTAATCCACAGCCCAAAGAAAATGGTCAAGAGTGCATTCATGGGGAATAGCTTATTGAATGTGTTGGTGCAAAATGGTCAGGAGCCACTGGTATCTATCTCATTTTATTTTTCATTTATATTTGCTCAAATTGCAGGTTGCTGTTGAATTACATATTATGGATGACCAAAATAAACTTCTGTAATGTTCTGCGTAAGAAAGAAAGTCTAAATCTTGTGTTACTTATGAATAATTAAACGGCAAATTTTCATTTTTATTGTAACTTTCCCTTTAAATACTTTGATCCATTTCCCTTTAACTGTTTTTGGGAAGTTTTCACCCACGACTGGTTTTACTTGCTAAAATAGTGACCAGGGAAAGTCCCTGGTTTTGCCAAAACGAAGTTCTCTCTCTTGCCAGGATGACATTTCCTTCATAAACCATGTTACTGAAACTGACGCAGTTCCACTGCTAACTTTCCAGTTCGCTATCTGCCCCATTACCCTTTTGTGCCAAGCAAATCCTCACCCTGTAGTCTGCATTCTTTGTTTTTCCTTTTTAATTATGGGAGGACACAGCAGGTCTGTCCGTGATGAGCGACAGAGGAGGCTTTGTATGATGCTCATAAGATTCCTCTTGCACAGAGGAGCGTTATGTAAGAGCCCAGTCATGCTGCAAGCAGGGCCAGTCGGGCAATAAACTGACAATCAGGGATCATCGTTGGTCTCTGGGTGTTGAATCACAGTGGAGCTCTCTTCCTGACATGAGACAAGTACTTTAGCCTAGTGAAATTGGTTCAATTGTGCTCCTGTAATCAACCTGACCTGTCATTAGCATCAATTTCAATTGCTTGCACTTATTACAAATACATTAAAGACATAAAAGATTGTCGTTTCATTAAGACTTTCTATTTCTGGCAGTTATCGTGTTTCCTTGAACGGGGTGTTCCTGACGTTCATTAAGATTTGATGATTTGAGGGACCATGTAGTGTTCTTACAAGGTTACTAAGGCTGGGGCAAATATCGGTCATGGGTGATTTTGTTTTTTAGCATGAGGACATGCCACCTCTTCCCCTTTGGTCTGCACACAAACATGGACGTAATATCTTTAGCTTCCTCCGTTTGCATCAGTGACTCAAAGTAGTTGTGTAACCATCTTTTACCAGACCACTGCACTTTCATAAAAATAAATCGGTCTGCTTGCGTCATGCTAAACTGCTAACCTCCTCGGTTCACTCCCTCAGAGTGTTTTTATCTGTTGCATTAAGCACTGGTGCACCATTCAGGGGATCTGTTTGCATGCGTGTTATGTAACACTCGAGCAGGGTTGGGACTTGTTTATCCCCAGCCGGTGTAGAGGCTTAAATCCTTTTTTCTTTTTCTTTTTTCCACCCCTCGAGCAACAACCTTTTGGCCTAGTTTCCACATGACGCAGTGCAGTCAGAAGCAGCGGCAGCCTGTGGGCTCTGCTGGAACAGTTGTCCGCTGACACGTCCAGGTCTGAATCGGATCAGGCCACCCCAGCTTAACTGAGAACAATGAACTTGATAATGCCTCTGCAGGTGAAAACAAACAGGGGAGGCCAAGCTGAGGGTGTGCTGGCAACTCTGTTGTAGCTTTGGTTGCTCATAATTGTTATTGGGCATCAGGACATGTTGTCCAATTTAGTGACCTTCTGATGGAACATGGTACTGAGTGTATATGTATTAAACATGAAGTGAAAGCAGAACTAAAGGCTGAATTGTTCCCCTCACATCTACATACTGGTACATTTGTAGCATTTAAAAACCACGTAGGAGATTTGTGAACTTTTCCTTGCATGTCTGAGGACTTTATGTACTTTTTCCTATTATTATTGCGAAGTTCATCCTATTACAACTGTGTCTAAAATGAGAAAAAAAGTGTAGGGCAGTGCATGATTTTTATTTATTTTTTAATTACATTACATTTAAATCGTAGAAAAATTTTTATATATATTTTTTTCAGTGTGGCTCAGCTGAATACATGGCCCCAGAAGTGGTGGAGGCCTTTAATGAAGAAGCTAGCATCTACGACAAGCGCTGTGACCTGTGGAGCCTTGGAGTCATCCTCTACATTATGCTGAGTGGATACCCACCATTTGTGGGTCGCTGTGGGACAGACTGTGGCTGGGATTGGGGAGAGCCCTGCCAAGCCTGCCAGGTACACCACACGCTTTCAAGTGTGCCTTATGGAAACAGCTGAAAGCTTTAAAACTTCCTGTAGAACTGCAATGAGTACATTCTAGAAAACGGCGGTCCTGTGTTGTTTGGGGTAACTGCCCTGTGTTTATGAAAGCTAAGTTTGTGTTATCAGTTTAGACATTCAAAAAAACATGAAGCCATTTAAAGTTTTTTTTTTTATTTTTTTTTTTTATCACTGACAGCATAATATGCTGCATTCCACAAAGCATGCATCGAAGCAATGATTTTGTCTATTTTTGTTCCTGAGAAAAGAAACTTGTTTTTGAGATTGAGGTTTAGATCATGAACCAGAAGCTGTTATTGCACCACAGTGATCGGGGCAGGGGTACCGCTAAGGGGGGGAAAGTTGGGACGATTCTAAGGGCCCATGCACTCTAGGGGCCCACAGAGATCCACTTTGTAATTAATAACGGTACTATAATGTAATATAAATTATGAATGTACCTCTGAATTACAAGTAAAACAATTTATTAGAAATAAAAAATAAAAATATGGCTTATATCTGCCCCTCGTGTCTGTCACTGTCAAATTGCACCCCTCTCCTTTCACTGTATGGTTCAGTCCGTCAGTAGCGGGAAGAGAGTTGATGCTTTGAGTGCGATCGTCAGGTAAACTGTCATAGCAGCGATGTCCTCAAGGTTAACATCAGCTGCGTCCCAAATCGCATACTTATGCACTATTCTATGCCTCTTTGTAGTATAAAAAGTGTAAGTAGTGCGTTCACACTGAATACTCTAAAAATAATAAGTGCACTTTAATTACCCGGATGATGTACTCAGCATCATTTATGGGTCTCGGCTTATTTATGGGTCTCATTGCAATATAATTTTGTGTCTTATTGATTTTTGTCACTGTTTCAGTGTATTGCACATTGTATGAGACACTAATGCAGTGCAGTTATTTAAATAGTGACACATTTGGTGTTTTGTGTGTTTAGAAATGTAAAATATTTAGTGAATATTTGATTATTGTTCCTTTTTTTTGTACTACATTTACATTTGAACAAATCATCTGCTAGCTACAGTCATGGCCGTTCTCTTACTAAATACTGATAAATAGTGGACAAAAATCAATAATAAAATGCATAGGTCAGTATAACTACATTGCAGACAAAGAGTTTGGATAGCTAGCTTGGGAGTAAGGGGCCCATCCTCATATTTTTTTCCCTGGATAGGGGTGTTATAACTGTACTTCAAACTGTATGTTTAATCTCATTCATCACAATGCGTCCACAGAGCATGCTGTTTGAGAGTATTCAGGAAGGCAAATACGAGTTTCCAGAGAAAGACTGGGCACACATCTCCCCTGCAGCCAAAGACCTCATCACCAAACTATTGGTGCGCGATGCCAAAGACCGCCTCAGTGCCGCTCAAGTCCTGCAGCACCCATGGGTCAAAGAGGTACGTTGATTTTCCTCCTTTCTCTCATGGACAGTATTTTAAATTTCTTAAAGAATCTTAAAGTTTGTACATGAAATTATATTTACCAAATTAACTATGTTCAAACCATTTTTAGTACAAAAATTGTGTTGAACAGATACTACAATTCTTATCTGAGTGTTTACTCTGCATCATGCATCAGTGAAATCTGCAGCTTGTGATCATGCGACTAGATCAGGGCTATTCAATTGGCGGCCTGCGGGCCGAACCCGGCCCCCAAGGCAATTTTTTCTGGCCCTCCAATTAGTGTGACCAAGAAATCAAAAATAAATTTAGTTCAGTCGAAAAACGGCTGCTATAGTTATGAAGTGACGTGCGTCTGTTCAGTACAGCACGAGCTGCAGGTGAAGGCTGCACAGAGTGTGAGCGTGAGTTACCTGACATTAAGCGAAGGGCGCGTCGGCCGAAAACATTTGGATATGTGTAGAAAAGGCCTTTTATACAATGCACTGATTGATGCCAATGCGCGCGCACACTGAATTAACTGTAGCGGCGGGTCGTTCCAATATCACGTCCTTTCCGTTCGCAAGTTTGATATTTCTAATGTAGAATATATGCCAATATGCGCAAGCAAGCGGAGCAACGCGCTCGTGGCATTACAGGCGCACGCAGTAGAAAACATCTCATGCTGACGCGGTGAAGTTGTGCGTGCCTTTCAGGGCAATGTAAACAAAAGATATGGAAAACAAATTATTATTAAAATGATTATGGATGTACACTGTCAGAAATAAAGGTACAGGGGCTGTCACTGGGGCAGTACCTTTTCAAAAGGTACATGTACCCAAAGAGTTCACAGTGGTACCACAAAGTGGCATATTAGTGCCCAAATGTGCCTAAAAAGCACCTTTGAGGTACCATTATAGACCTTGAGGTACAAATATGTACCTTTTTGAAGATACTGCCCCAGTGACAGCTCCTGTATCTTTTTATTTCTGAGAGTGTATGAACGCAGACGATAATAGCAGTTAATCTAAATACTTAGGCCTGCCTAATATAAAGCTTAAATTTACATTAGATGTAATAACCGTGAAACCATGATTGTTCTTCAGACTATATAATTACACAATCAACATTTATAATCGTTGCATCCATAATTGAATTTGTTTGAATGTAAGAAGCCTACTTAAACAATGCACTGCTTTTGTTGTGCTTTGAAATGCATTTCAATGTTTGTAAAAAAAAAAAAGCCACATTGTACAATGCAGTGATATTCTGTAGTTTCAAAATGCAACATATTAACAATTTAATGTAGAAAAAGCCAACGTAGGTCTCTTAAGGAGCAAAAATGCAACACATGCAGTTGTGTCCTCACTCATATTGCAAGTTATACCGCTCCGGCCCTTCGTTTGGGCTGCTCTTCATGAACTGGCCCCCGTGACAAACTAATTGAATAGGACTAGATTGGACTAGATTGACAGATGACTGACAGGATATGTTGCGCACCAAATCATTGTGTCATTGATGCATATCATGGGGTGTTCACTGTATCTCTCTCAATACACAGGCTACTACAATCTCCATTTTGAAAGTGAAACTAAAATGCATTCAAAACTTTGACTTTACACATTTAAAGCGTTCAAGTTTTGGGTGAATGTATGTTTCAGTGGTGAAATGAATCTCTCGGCTTTCATTGAAATGTTTTCATTTTGTGTTTTTAAAAATGAGTCTCAAGGGTTTGAAACTACTACATAAGGCTACTTCACGCCTAATACACGCAAAATGTGATTTTAGTTCTTAAGTTTTACAGATTTCTAATGAAGAAACTTTTATCTTTCATGTCATAGTAACATGTAGCTGTATATAATGCAGTGTGGCTGATTCTATTGTTCTTCTCTTTAGTGTGCACCCAACACTGTGTCTGCATCCATACTACATCAGAGGTATGTATAGAGCGTTCTTGTACTCTGCTAATTATGTTTGCTGGATGAGGTTTAGATTAATATTCACACGCCTGGCCTTCGTTGTGCTCTCTCAGGGGCGGCAGCGCTCAGGACCTGACGTTCTTTGCGGGGCAGGCCGTAGCCATGAACCGGCAGCTGGCGGAGAGGGAGGAAAGCGAGGACCTGTCTCTGTCCCCCCCTCTTCTCTCCAGCAGCTCCTGCTCTATGCTGTTGTCTCCTCCGTCCAAGTCCAAGCTGGCCCACCGCAGGAAGACCGCCGGCAGTCAGCACAGAGGACCAGTGTGTGCTGCTGAACTCCGCCACCTCCTCGCCCCGCTCGTGATTGTGGGCGACTGTGCCTGATTTCCATGATCTTCACCAGCCTTCGATCTCCCCCGTCGACCTCGATATGAATCTTCAACTAGGCAGTATGTTGACCTCTGACCTCTCTGCCCACTCGCTTTGTGGGTCTAAAGCGCTTATGGGAAGGACTCGCGTGTTTGTAGCACTTAAAGCACCTCAAAAGCCCCCGCAAACAAAGTTTTGAATTGGTAAAAAGGCTGTTGCGGCTGGAAAGAGACTTGTTGACGTCTGAAAGTCCTGGGAATCTATCAATATATAACGATGTTTACAAAAAAACTTTAAACCAAAGGATTTAAGCTGCTTTCATTTGGGACCCCACCTAAATCTTTTACCTTCGAAGCGTCAGGAAAAATAACTGCTGTTTGCCTTTGTGCTCACGTTGGGACCTCCAGCAGCTAAGTGAATTGTGTTTCTACAGTCTTAGGGATTTATTTATCCTCCATTCACTCGTAGTGGTGGCAGACTGTGACTGTAATATTTTGCATCAGCTGTTGCTCGGACTTAAGTGGAAAATGATTGATTTATTCAAGTCATTCAGGGCAGAAATGGTAGACATGTTGTGTGGGGTTTTGCCATCCTGATTCTATTCATCAAGCACCTCATGTAACCAAATTTCAATCCACCGCACAACTGTAATGACGACAGTTGTTTCTGCCCAAAACAAAGCTGAGCTGAAACCTCAGAATGAAGAAGCAAAGCAGATCCTACAGCAGAAAAACACATTCGATGAAAACGAATTGGCGTTTTGCATTTAGTTTTGTCCTTGCACTGGAAGGTTTGCCTCTTTCATGGAGCAGTGCAGCACAGCTTCTGTATTTGGCTTCTCAGGAAAACAGGAATTGGTTGCACAATCATATTTGCTCCCTTTTTGACCTGAAATGCCATGCCATGCCATGGGGGTTTTAAGTAACTGACAGAGGTGCATTTCCAACTCCCTTTTCGCCATTCATTCAGTTAGTCATTGAACATCTTCGTGGACACACGGGCTCCAATGACCATGTTCACTGTTTGAATAAAAGTGATTATTCCATCAAAAGACCTTAAGTCCTCTGTTAGCCTCTTTTTTTGTGCTTGTAGACAAACATTTAAGAATAAGATGTGCAGAAATTCTCCAGACACGCCAATGTGCCATGCTGCTGTTATTTTGCCCCCTTTTCATTTTAATTTGTGTGTGTTAGGAAGGGAGATTTTTTTATTTTATTTAATTTTTTCTTTTTTTTTCATCTCCCTTTTTTAAACCATTTAAATGTTTTTAAAGGTTTAGGTGTTATATTTGTTTTTTTTTTGTGTGTGTTTGTTTGTTTTGGTCCTCAACGAGTGCTGATAAAGACCAAGTTGAAATTCTAAATTGTTACTGATGTTCGTCTTTGACCCTAGAAACTGTAATGTGTTTTTTTTTTTTTTTTTTTTTTTAAGTGTTAAATATTTTATATTTATGGTCACCAGCAAATATGCAGATCAACCATTAACTGAACCAAGTGCCCGTACTCGCTTAGAGTAAAACAAACTATTTTCCTCTCTCTTGTTGGTTGGTGGTTTGTCTTACAGTAAGACATGAAATGCATATACAGTACATGCAGTTGGTTCTTGTTTTTTTTTTTTGTTGTTGTTGTTGTTGGAAACCACCCTGGAAATATGCTGAGTGTAGTCTTTCTGAGAAAGAACTTTGCTATTTTTTTTTTTTTTTTTTTTTTTTTTTTTTTTTGTTGGGCATTTTGGTTTTTATAGAATGTTCTGACCCCCCACCCACCCCACTACATGGAAATGACAAATCTACACATTTCAGGGACCAGTGGTGTAGTATGTTTTGTATTCATGTTTGTACCATTTTTGTTTTTTCATTTGACCATGGGGGGCAAAATAAAGAACATGGAAAATTGTTCAACTACACAGTTGTTGTACTTCTTCTTCTTCTTCTTCTTGTTCTTATTATTATTATTATTATTATTATTATTATTATTATTTTTATTTTTATAGGACAAACAAAAATCAAAAAGACCAACAAAGACTCAAGTTCAGTTAATTTAAACCGAATCAACAATCTGTGTACATTTAACTCGATTTGAGTTTAACTTAACACTATTTGGGTGTACATATGACTCCTTCCATTTTGGAGTTAAAATAACACTTTCTAAAGTGTGAGATTTGTACATTACTCCCAGAGTTCATTTTAACACAGTAAGAGTGTATTCTTACATCGAACTGGAGTGTGTGTTACCCTTCAAAGTGTTAATATTACCTTTTTTCCTATATTATTAATTGGTGTGTGTAACAGAGAACAGTGATCAAACGTTGAAAGTAGTTTTCATTTATTAAATGTTCATTTAATTTTTTTTCAGAAATAATTTCAATAAGCACAACTCTGCATTTTAAAAATTCAACAAGACATGTTTCAATTTTAAGTAAAACATACTGGTTTGACTGTTGCATACGGAGTTAAATAAAAAAAATAAAATCTTAAATATATGCTCGTTCACACTTGAGGATTAAAATGTACTCTGGTTTTAACACTGAGCAACACCAAAAAAAATCACTCTGTATATTTAACACTGGAATTTTTGCTGTGGAGAAATACGATGTTCATCATTCATCATTATTGACATGGCTATACTATGTTATTTTAGAGTTTTACAACATAACCAGACCCTTTATTTGGGGGGAAACCTTGATTCAGCACATCATTAATCTCTCACGTAGCATCTCTAATTTTTCACAGATGACACTAGTCTCTCGCAGTTCATCGCTAGACTCTTACAGGACACCACTATAGGTGTCACCTAACAGGCCATTCAATGTTTTATTCTTCAAGAAACTGCTTTACTGGTTTTGCTGTTTGTTGGTGCTCGTCGTCTGCTTCAACATTGCTGTTTGAAGGGGTAAACACAGGGAAGGAACCACGTTGCCAAAGGAGCTCCTGAATATGTAGACCTCTCTCACGCCAGTTTAGGTAATGGTAAGAATGTGTAAAACAAAAACCATTCGGAACAAATTCATCTTAACTTTTATAGAGGGGGAGCATGTGCAATACTTTCACAACCAGCCCAATCTCCTGTCTGACGTCAATAGGTTCAAGCTAACCTAAGCTTCGATATTTTCCCAGACTCTGCTTTTTCAGCTCCTGTTCAACTGTTTGAAGCAAGAAATCAAAACTGCTGTCGGAATTATTTCTGGTTCAACTTTAAATATAATTGATTCATTTTCCTTGTCCCCCAACCCCCAGCCCGCACAAGTAATCTATCCTGAATGTCTGTCCATCACGTCGCACACCATGCCATCGTTTTGTAAAGTATAAGCTACCAATGTTACAGGTGCAGTAAACACTGCGCTATCCCATAACCTACAGCTCACGTGCATTGCAAACATAGCAGTTACAAATTAATGAATTTACAGGCTTGAACAAACCACATATTCTAGTCACAGTCTGCATATCAGAGAGTCCTTCAGCCAGACAAACATGGAGATAACGTTTCTGTGAAAATGTTCTGTGCGTGTGTACTTATTTTCTGTTAGGTAGTCACAGGATTCCCACTTTAAGACATGTCAAATTGTCCTCCACTGACAAAAAAAAGGAATTTTCATGACCTATAATGAGCAGATAAACAGGCCGCTGTTGTGGTGTCTAGTCCCTCCAGAATATTGCAAGACGCGCTTGCCATATTTTCTATTGTCACAGATTTCGACCAGCCAGAACATTGTTCAACTTCCTTCCTCACAGCAAAAATTCCAGTGTTAAATATACAGTGTGATTTTTCTTTTTTTTTTCTTTTTCTTTTGGTGTTGTTCAGTGTTAAAACCGGAGTACATTTTAATCCACAAGTGTGAAAGAGCATATATTTAAGAGTTGTTGTTTTTTTCAGTGTTGAACTTTTAACCCAATATGCAGTGTATTTCCCACTAGTGGGAAGTCCTTTTATTTTTTTTCACTCAAACCGGTTCTTTCGGACAAACATTGATCAAACCAGTATGTTTTACGAGTCTTGATGATATAATAAATTATAAGATATGAAACATGGGCGCCATGGTGGCGCGTGAGTAGCACGTTCGCCTCACAGCAAGAAGGTCGCTGGTTCGATCCCCGGCTGGGCCAGTTGGCATTTCTGTGTGGAGTTTGCATGTTCTCCCCGTGGTTGCGTGGGTTTCCTCCGGGTGCTCCGGTTTCCCCCACAGTCCAAAGACATGCGGTACAGGTGAATTGGGTAAGCTAAATTGTCCGTAGTGTATGTGTGTGAATGACAATGTATGGATGTGTTTCCCGGAGATGGGTTGGGCTGGAAAGGTATCCGCTGCGTAAAACAAATGCTGGATGGGTTGGCGGTTCATTCCGCTGTGGCGACCCCGGATTAATAAAGGGACTAAGCCGAAAAGAAAATGAATGAATGAATGAAACATTAATTCTCATCAAAAGCAGTGTATTATATGCGCTCATCAGCTTTTATACACGCATGCATAATCCTTCAAGATTTATTTGTTATTAAATAAAGTGAGTACAAATTGAGTACATCAACACTTTGAAGGGTAACACACACTCCAGTTTGATGTAAGAATAAACTCTTACTGTGTTAAAATGAACTCTGGGAGTTATGTACAAATCTCACACTTTAGAAAGTGTTATTTTAACTCTAAAAGGGAGGGAGTCATATGTGCACACAAGGAGTGTTAAGTTAAACTCAAATTGAGTTAAATGTACACTGATTTTTTATTTTGTATTTTTGCTGTGCATGCCGTATCTATTGCTTATTAAACAACATCATACTGATGCATAGAAAATGCTCATCCTGTGAACTATAGACTCAGCACAGCACTCTGGCGTGTGTGACCCGCTTTTGACATTATTGTAATGCAAATTGGACAAGGACATTTATTGTTTATCGATTGCTACAATAAGAACTTTCAATATGATTTTTTTCTAATACTATTGTTAAAGAGATTTTTAACAACTAAATTTGTTTATTTTAAGCTTTAAGAAGGCTTTGTGTGAAGGGTAAACACTTTCTCTGTTTGTTTCCCTCAGTTTACTTTTTAAATTACCGAGCCCAATGGTTTTTGAGGTCAAAAATAATGAGAAACTAAGATGTGTAAATTTGTGTATGTTTTCACAGCAAAACAAGAAGAAATGCAGAAAATATTGCTTCTGATAAAAAAACGTATAAAAAACACAAAATCACCCAGATACTTGTGACTTTAACAGAAAATACGATTCCTTGACTTTCCATGTCTTGAAATATAGTTACTAAATTGTTACTGATGTTCATCGTTGACTGTAGAACCTTTAATGTGTTTTTTTTTAATTATTATTTAATTTAAGTGTCAAATATTTTATATTTATGGTCACCAGCAAATATGCAGATCAACCATTAACTGAACCAAGTGCCCTTACTCGATTAGAGTAAAACAAACTATTTTCCTCTCTTGTTGGTAGGTGGTTTGTCTTACAGTAAGACTTGAAATGCATATGGTTCTGGTCATGCAGTTGGTTCTGTTTTTTTTTTGTTGTTGTTGGAAACCACCCTGGAAATATGCTGAGTGTAGTCTTTCTGAGAAAGAACTGTGCTATTTTTTTTTTGTTTGTTTGTTTTTGTTTTGTTGGGCATTTTGGTTTTCATAGAATGTTCTGACATTTGCGAGTTTGCAGTGTACAACATACTTTGTATGAATTCTGTGAATTAAACCAAACCAAAATAAATAAGGCTAATCAAAAGGATAATAGTGGCTCTCCGTTAAACAAAAATTTTAGATTTTTTTTTTGTTTGACATTTTTGCATTTATGAGGGAAAAGTTTTGTTATGGGTGTGACGATTTTCCGTTATGGATGTGACAGATGTGAAACTACCATTTGTATGACTTAGGTAAATCAAATATGATAATTTAAAAACATTGACAGAGTCATTTTTGAGCATTTTTACTGTAAAATACTTGCTTACACAAAAAATGTGTCAAGCTCCTGAAGTTTGCGGACAACACTGCTGTTATCGGCCTCATCCGGAACAGTGACGAGTCTGCATACAGACAGGAGGTGGAGCGGCTGGCTTTATGGTGCAGATACAACAACCTGGAGCTGAACACGCTCAAAACGGTGGAGATGATAGTGGACTTCAGGAGAAACCCTCCTATACTCCCCCCACTCACCATCATGAACAGCACTGTGGCTGCAGTGGAGTCATTCAGGTTCCTGGGCACCACCATCTCTCAGGATCTGAAGTGGGACACTCACATAGACTCCATAGTGAAGAAAGCCCAGCAGAGACTGTACTTCCTTCGTCAGCTGAGGAAGTTCAACCTGCCACAGGAGCTGCTCGTGCAGTTCTACTCAGCTGTCATCCAGTCCATCCTCTGCACTTCAATCATCGTCTGGTTCGGCTCAGCAGCCAAATCTGACCTCCGTAGACTACAGTGAAAAGTCCAGACTGCTGAACGAATAACTGGCACTACCCTTCCTACACTTCAACAACTGTACTCTTCCACAGTGAGTAAAAGAGCTCGCAAAATCACCCTGGACGCCTCGCACCCAGCACACTTCCTGTTCGAACTGCTACCATCTGGCCGGCGCTACAGAGCACCGAGCACAAAAACTGCCAGACACAGGAAAAGTTTCTTTCCTCAGGCCATCTACCTCATGAACAGTTATTATTTTTCCTATTGTGCAATAAACGTGCAATACTCTCTCATACGCACTTGTACACAGCACCTAATAATAATATACAATGCGATACTTCTCCTCACGCATCTGTACACAGCACCTTATAACAACATCCAATGCAATACTTACACTTTTGCACACAGCACCTTATAACCTGTATATTTATAACAATCTGTACATACATTTCAACATCCAGATCGTTGGACTGACTGCATCTGTGTTTATTGTCTATCGTCTTCTTTTTGTTATATTTATTCTGTGTTGTCACTTGTCACTGGAAGCTTCTGTAGCCAAAGCAAATTCCTTGTGTGTGTGAAGCAATAAAACTGATTCTGATTCTGATAAAAACAGCTTAAAGGGGCTAATAATATTGACCTTACAATGGCTTTTAAAAAAAATAAAAACTGCTTTTATTCTAGCCGAAATAAAACAAATAAGACTTTGTCCAGAAGAAAAAATACATAATGTGAAAAATTCCTTGCTCTGTTAAACATCATTTGGCAAATATTTAAAAAAGAAAAGAAAATCATAGGGGAGATAATAATTCTGACTTTAACTGTATAGAAAGGTTACTATAATCTATATACTCAGACTATACATTCTCAATGGTCATTAACATTACTAAATAAATTAATATTTATGTGGTTTCACAAATATAATTATACGTCTTTAACATTATTGTATTCTGTACTATGGGTTTATGTCATAGTGTCTGATAATGCTAGCCTCGACTATACATGTTTTAGTGTGTTACGGGGAAACTGCGTGAATAACTACTAAAGTATAGTCTGAAAAAAATGAAAATATGATAATTGAATCATTTCTATACAGGAAAGAAGTAGTTTCATAAATGTGTTGTTATGTTGTGAATCTGCGTTGGCAAACTCAAGGTTGTGAAACACGAGCTCCCTCAAGTGTTCAAATCCCGCCATTAGTTAGTGTAAGCGGCGACATTAAAATGACATTAAAATAATATAACACTGAAAATGTGTAAAAGCGTAATTGTTTGTCTTAGAAGAATAGAAAATGATATTTAACAAAAACAAAAGTTTTGTCAGAGACGAGTCTGTTCTTTTAGCCTACACGTAGATAGGCTATTAAAGGGATAGTTCACCCAAAAATGAATGTTCTGTCATCAATTACTCACCCTTTAGTGGTTCAAAATCCGTTTGCTTTTCTTTCTTCTGCTAAACTTAAAAGAAGATATTCTGAAGGAGTCTGGAAACCTGTAAGTCTAACCATTGACTTCCATAGGCTGTTTGCTATTATGGTCAAGTTTACTCATAAAGGTTTTGAACCTTTGGTGGATAAAAAGTTTGTACATGTAATTTTTGGGGGGGCGAACTTTTCCTTTCATAATAATAACAATAATACATATCAAATTAAAAAATATATTTATTTTTAAATGTATATATATATATATATATATAAAACAATAATAATAATAACTATTATCATTCTT
>CAIGQQ010035826.1:9903256-9921325 GCA_903798035.1 Danio albolineatus | reverse complement strand
TCTAATAAATGGCGGGTTATTTCAACCCAATTCTGGGTATAATAGAGACTAACCCAACTCCTAGGGTAATTTTTTTTATTAAATTATTAGCACCAAATTTAACCCAATGTTTGGGTTAGTCCAATTTTTACCCAATTTGGGTTTAAATAACCCAGCATTTCTTAGAGTGTATATGCAAATGTTACATTGAAGGGTGCATACAACACATTTGCCAACCAGCATCTATAGTTGCCACATATTCCAATACACTTTTCTAGAAAATAATCTAAAATCTGGAGAAAATAAATGCAAAACATGTTCAAATAGGACACAATTAACAAGGCTATATGCAGGCACAAATGGGTTAAGAATTAGCCGCATGTTAAAACCACAGCAAAAAAATCGGTGTACATTTAACTCAATTTGAGTTTAACTTAACACTTCTTGGATGTACAAATGACTCCCTCCCTTTAAGAGGTAAATTAGCACTTTCTAAAGTGTGAGATTTGTACATTACTCCCAGAGTTCATTTTAACACAGTAAGAGTGTATTCTTACATGGAACTGGAGTGTGTGTTACCCTTCAGTGTGTTACTATATTATCTTTTTTCTTATATTATCAATTGGTGTGTGAAAGATAACAGTGATCGAATATGTTGATTTATTAAACGTTCATTAAACTTTCAGAAATAATTTCAAAACATTCAACTCTTTGCATTTTAAAATGCAACAAAACATGTTTTTAAGTTTAAGGAAAACATACTGGTTTGGTCACTGTTTGTCCGAAAGAACCGGTTCGAGTAAAAAAACTGGACTTCCCATCACTAGTGGGAAATACACTCCATATTGGGATAAAAGTTTAGAAACAAAAAACCCTCTTAAATATATGCTCTTTCACACTCGTAGATTAAAATGTACTGCGGTTTTAACACTGAACAACACCAAAAAAAATCACACTGAATAGTAAACACTGAAATTTTTGCTGTGTACACTCTCAGAAATAAAGATACACGAGCTGTCACTGGGGTGGTACCTTTTCAAAAGGTACACATTCGTACTTAAAGGGTCTATATTGGTAACTCAAAAGTATAAATTAGTACCTACAAATTTTAAGAGGAACACTTTTGTACTTTTTAGGTACTAATATGTACCTTTGAGGTATTACTATGGACCCTTTAGGTGCAAATGTGTACCTTTTGAAAAGGTACCACGCCAGTGACAGCTTGCGTACCTTTATTTCTGAGAGTGTACGGTTAGTAATATTTCTTACAATGTCTAACTTTTATTGCTCTTAATTCTCTTAAATTATTTATTGTTTATTTGTATTATTTTTTTAATAATGTCGACTACGCTGTTTTGGGCTAATTCTGTTAGCGGAGTGATGATAAGTGTGTGATATTTTCAGCTTTTAATCATTTTCTTTTCATTTTAATTAATATAATGAAAATATAATAAAGAAATATACATAAAACTATACTGAAATGCAAAGACTAACGGTTCGTAAAATTATCAAGGAATAACAAAAACTTTTGCTTTGTAACACTTTTTGTGCTACCAATATGATTAAATTCTTATTATTGTATTCTTATTTACTTAGTTAAAATGTTGCACAGTTAGGACAGTTAATAGTGATATTAATTAACCCGTATTCACAGATAAAATTGTATTATTTGAGAAATGCATTTTAATGCACTTTCCCTGTACGATAAATCACTTCTGACATCTTCATATGATGTGGACAGAATAATGTCTCATAAGTTATGCTGCATAATACACATACTGTATTAAATTATACAAATGATGAATTAAGAACTGGAGAAACTTACTTGATGCGTCTGGACTTTGGAGTGTTGTATTAGTCGGCATGGATGATGTTGAATTTACGGTTGATGTTGAAGAAAAATCACAATCTGAATAAAAATAATAATATTAATTAAAAAGAAGTTCTAAAATGAATAAAAATTAATAATGATATCCGAGAAATTTCACTCTTACCTTCCACTGTGACATGAGCTATGCTTATTAAACTAGGCGGCTCAGTTGTACAGCTGTAATGTCCCGAATTACTCTTATTTGCACTTTGAATGTGTTTAGCGACCGTGACTCTATCATTAACTGACTGCAGGCTAGTCTCCACTTGACGTCCTTTCATCAGTTTTACCTGATAATTGTAGCAATCAAACTGACATGTGATGTTGAAGTCTTGACCAGTGCAAACTTTGCGTCCTCCACTAACACTGATGTTGTGATGACAGCCTCCTAAAAAGAAATAATTAGATAGCTCTCCGAATACTGAACAACAAGCAAGAATCTTTTTTGAAACTTACCACTTATATTTGATGGAATAAACAGCAGCAGAATTAATTTCATAAACTGCATGTTGGAGCTCAACGGCCACCAAACACTCAGGTTTGAGTTGAAATGGGACTCTGCAGGATGGTGTGGAACTTGCAGGTCAAAAACAATAGGAAATTACCCAGTCTGCGGCTCAGCTGATGAACAATGAGATAAGTTCATGCTATAAACACCCCTGAGATCAAAAGCAGTTTGCAGGTTTGAATGAAAAGGTCATCCAGCTAAAACAACAACTTTAAGAACACGTACATTTATCTTTTTTCTACTGTTTTTGCATAATGGACTATTTTTCATTTACTTGCAAGTACTGATTATATCAAAACATAACCGCAATAACATGAATGATAACATGTTTTTGTCGCAATCTTTCTATTTTTTTACATGGAAACAAATAAGTCAACTTGTAGTTAGTTATATAAAAGTAAAAGTCTTCTCTCTTCTAATTGTGAATTCAATTCTATTGAACTGATTCCTTTTCAAGTTCCAAGTTCAGTGATAATATTTTAACCCATTTAAGCCCACATAATTGCCATTCATTTTGTATGTTAACCTTTTATTTAAAACATTTTTTAGGGGTTTCCACCTTTATTATGATATAGGACAGTGGAGATTTCAGACAGGAAAGAATTGGGAGCAGAGAGATGGGAAAGGATCAGCAAAGGACCTTGAGCCGGGAATCAAACTCGGGTCACCGTGAGCACGTCTGTGCACAGTACCACTAGGCTATTGTCACCAACAATGTTAACTATATGTTTAAAAAGCCCATATGTTGGGTTGAGAACGGTTAAATTTCACTTTTTGAAGTCCCAAACAACAGGATGATATGTTTGCAAGGTTAAAAAACCCTTTCAATGTCTTATAACATCTATTTATTTTTACCTCATTTTCCCACCGACTCACATATGAATCGTCTGAGCGAGTCTTTTTCCCCAAGCACATCCTTTACGTGACGCTACCACGTCACGTCCTTTACGTGTCAGCAGCCCAATGCCAGAACATATTGAAAACGAATCACTGCAGTTGTACAACAGCGTATTGCTATATTCTTCATCATAACAACAAACATTCAGTGTGAATTAACACTTCATGGACTATTGTAAGCCAACAAATAGTAACATACGGCAGTAAGCTAAATGGCTACCGCTACATGCTGCACGGAGCAAACACAATACAGACAACTACATCCATATTTACCTGGTTACAGTGAACAAGACTGGAAGAACATGCTGGTCCAAATAACCTGGGTATTTATCCATCCTTTAACAACAACCGTGTAACAAATCCAGCGTTGTAAGCGTATAGATTGGTGTAACTCTCTTCAGAGAAATGACGCGAATAACACAGCACCATATTGGGGCTATAATTCTCAGGTATTTTACCAAAAATAAACCTCAACCACTCCAGGTAGGGAAAAGAGGTTTCCAGGTAGGGAAAATAACACAGCCTTTCCCTCGCACTTCAGAGCACAGCGTCTACAAGACATGATTTAACCAGAATGCGATACAGTGCTTGTTGTCTTCTACTTTTTCTTCCTGTCTGTGGGCGGGGCCGGGGAGTTCAATTCTCCCGGGGTCTGCGTGTGCAGCTAGTGGGCGGGGCTTATGTTTCGTGTTGACGTCAAGCCGAAACGGCTAAAGACTCGTTCTAATAATGATTCATTTAAACAACGAGTCGACTCTTTTATAGATGAATCAATCGTTTTAAACACTTTGCACTTTCAGATTTAAGCCTCAGCTGGACATTTCACTTTACTTAGAGCTGTGTTACACACTGCATGGAAGGTCATTTTCAAAAATTCATAATATGGGCTCTTTAATCTGTCAATGACATGCCAGCAAACAAACAACCAGTATGCTTTACTTTTCAACACTTTTTCCAGCAGGTTTGATTCAACCTATGTAGCACTGAATTAAATCTATCCTTTTTAAAAGTGTGCTTTGCTTAATTACATCGATGTAAATAACAGTTCTTGTTACAACATGTGCAATAACATTTAGACTGTATAATATTATGTGCAACAACAAATGTATTGAGATGATTAATTCCAAATGTCATAAATCAGCATGTTACAATGCTTAAAAACAAAAGTGACAATAAAAACCCTGAAAAACAGCAAATATCACCCCATTATGGGAATTATGGGAACACCATCGGAAAGTTGAGAATAGGTTTCAGAAAGTTGAGCTACTTTGATATTTCCTCAAAGAATCATTGTAAACATAACAGGCAATTTCTTGTAAGATATATTTATAAGTTGAAGCTTTAACAGGTTAGTTCACCCTTAAAAATCCTATTTGTTTTTAATTACTCACCCTTCATGTCATTCCAATACCCTGAGACTTTATTTCAGGGGTGTCCAAACTCAGTCCTGGAGGGCCAGTGTGCTGAATAGTTTAGCTCCAACTTCCTTCAAAACACTTGCCTGGAAGTTTTAGTATACCTAGAACAAGCTTGATTAGCTGGTTCAAGTGTGTTTAATTGGGGTTGGAACTAAAATATGCAGGACACCAGCCCTCCAGGATCGGGTTTGGGCACCCCTGCTTTAATTCATCTCTGGAACACAGATTAAAATACTATAGGTGAGATCCCTCATCCTCCATAGACACCGATGGTCTCAGCTTGTTAAAGTAGCCAGAACACATCCTCAAAACAGATGATATGCCTTCATGGGTTCAAGAATCAATGACAGTAATTTGATGTGCAAATAAAACAGAAATAACTACTTTTAAAATTTTTAGCAGTTTTATCTCTTCAGTTCAGCCGATCAAGAGAGCTCTGTGCTCTTTATGTATGTTGCGTTAGGGGTTATGGGGTACATCAGTGTGCGCAATATACTGACACTGAGGAGAAGAAACTGTTGAAAAAAGTCTTTGTTTTTGTTTTATGCAAGCACCAAAGGATTCTTGTAGCTTGATAATATTCAGATTGAACCTCTCACTAAAGGCATATGGTCAGTTTTAAGGATGTTTTTGCTACCTGTCTGTTAGCCCTACAAAATATATAGTTTCAGATCGCAGAAAGATCACAGAAACTGCAACGTCGAGTTGGGGTTATCAAAACAAGTCACGGTAGTTCAGAGCACATTATAGGGTCATCGCAGATTTTGACACTAATAGAGTTGAAGATTTTTTATTTTGATGTGTTTTTAAGTGACTTTTCAAGCTAACTAAACCAGGAAGTTATACAGTTTGAAGCTTTACCAAAGTTTAATTGTATTTTACTATTTTTAAAACTATTACTATTTTTTTTACATATGATTGTTGAATTTTTGTACATCAATACTGTTAATTCCTCATAAATCATAAAACATGGTTCATTTAATTTGTATCTTTGCTGATCTCATATGCTTGTAATGTGTTTATTAGATTTTATGCAGATAATCCCATTCAAAATAATCTAAAATGATCCAAAATGATCTACTTTCCAAATAGAGCTATGTCATCTTGTAAAATTCGCAATATATATTGCAGACAAACAAAATATCGCAATGTCTGTTATTTTTAAGTACTTTTTTGAATGAGTCATCAATGTCTATGGAGGATAAGGAAACTCAGATTTCATCCAAAATATCTTCATTTGTGTTCAGAAGATGATTGAAAGTCTACTGGAGTTTGGAATGACATGACCCTGAGTAGGCTATTAATGGCATAATTTTAATTTATGGGTGTATTATCATTTTAATTTCTACATGCTTGAATTCAGTACTTCCTTTTTTATTCTTGCCTGAATTAAATGGAGCGGCATGGTGGTTCAGTGGTTAGCACTGTTGCTTCACAGCAGGAAGGTTGCTTGTTGAGAAGTTGGCGGTTCATTCTGCTGTATCGACCACTGATAAATAAGGGACTAAGCCAAAGAAAAATAAACGAATGAAAGATTTAAATTATTTAAAGAAGAGAAATATTTCTGTACTTCACGATATAATTATTTTTATCCCAGCTATTTTGGTCCAAATATATTTTAATACTGATAATATTCAACAAAAAAATGTACTTACCCTATAAATGTTTTTATTATCAAGTGTCGTTTTACAATCCAACAATATTAAAAGGTGCATAAACAATGCAAATAGCTAAAAAGAGTAAAGCAGCAAAAATAGCCTACTTGCAATGTGCTCTTCCATTTTCATTCATTCATTCATTTTCTTTTCGGCTTAGTCCTTTTATTAATCAGGGGTTGCCACAGCGGAATGAACCACCAACTTATCCAGCCTATGTTTTACGCAGCGGATGCCCTTCCAGCTGCAACCCATCTCTGGGAAACATCCATACGCACTCATTTACAAACATACACTATGGACAATTTAGCTTACCCAATTCACCTATAGCACATGTCTTTGGACTTGTGGGGGAAACCAGAGCAACTGAAGGAAACCCACGGGGAGAACATGCAAACTCCACACAGAAATGCCAACTGGCCCAGCCGAGGCTCAAACCAGAAACCTTCTTGCTGTGAGGCGATCGTGCTACCCACTAGGCCACTGTGGCATGCACCCTTTTCTTCCATTTTCATGTAAAAAAATGCTTATAATATTGGGCTTCCTTGCAAATGGTTTCTATGTAATATAATTATACAGTAATCATCTATAGAAATGTCACGTGTTTTTCTATAACTATGATTAAACTAACATGTATGATCCCTGTCCATTCATTCATTCATTTTCTTTTCGGCTTAGTCCCTTTATTAATCAGGGGTCGCCACAGCGGAATGAACCGGCAACTTATCCAGCATTCGTTTTACGCAGCGGATGCCCTTCCAGCCCTTCCATCTCTGGGAAACATCCATACACACTTATTCACACTCATACACTACGAACAATTTAGCCTAACCAATTCAACTACACCACATGTCTTTGGACTTGTGGGGGAAACCGGAGCACCCGGAGGAAACCCACGCAACCACGGGGAGAACATGCAAACTCCACACAGAAATGCCAACTGACCCAGCCGAGGCTCAAACCAGCGACTTTCTTGCTGTAAGGCGAAAGTGCTACTCACTGCGCCACCGTGGCACCCATCCCTGTCCATACATTGTAAAAAATGCTGGGACCCACAAAATCAATTTGTGTTGGAACAACATGAAGAAATTAAGTTGACTTATTAGTTTTTGCACATTTAGGTGGATCGAACATAAAACTATTAAGTTGTCCCAAAAACTCAAGAATGGTTTCAGCGTATTTTATATAAGTAGTTTGAACAAACAGCAAGCATAAACGTATATATCCTGTTGCGCTAAAAACATGTTGCTGTAACTACACGATTTCTGTTGATATATTAAGATTATAATAAAAAGCTTTTTCAAACGCATATATCTATTTTGCAATTTCTTAAGAAAAAGTAAGCCAAGATTTTCAGAAATACTCTAGTATTGTACTCTGGATTAAATTGCCATTATGTTCAGCTGGCAAATAATATATACTAAATGTTTACAATTTATACCTAAATTTAATGAATTATTATTACAAGCTTGTAGACACAGAAGACACCCTTTTTTACGTCATCCGGTTCAATTTCTCACGTAGTTTTACGTTGAATGAAACTGCGCATTATTTTTTTCCGAAGAGCGCGGAATTTTATGACCCCATATTCTCCAAACCCAACTACGCAAATTTCACAACTTAGAGGCAGCGATGTGAACGGCGGCAGCGGAGGAAACGCGAGAGCTGCACGGAGAGGCTTAAAGAGACATCAGCGAAGAGGGAGAAAAAATGATAATGGCTTCAAGGAATGAGCATTAAAACCGACCAAATGGGCACTGTCGTCGACTAATACCACAGAGATCTAGGTAAAAGTGTCTAATCTGTTGATACGTCTTCCTGCTTGAGCGATTTACGCAATATTCCGCGTACTTTATTTACAACAATTTCGACTGTTCGGGATTAAGGAGTTGCCCGGTTGATGGTTGGCAACAAAATACCTATGCTTGTCAACAAATATAGCTTTGACGGATGTATAAGGTTGTTGTAGATGTAAACGAGCTGTGTTTTGTGTCGATAACCGCGCTGCTGTTGTTATGTGGATTTAGTAACTCGTTAGCTCGCTGAAGCGCAGGCCACAGATCGTTAGCTTGTTTGGGCTAACATTAGTTAGCGTGCTAGCTGTGGCTTCACTCATTTGCTGCTTAGTTGGCAACTAACTGGCTAACTGACAACATTAGCCTTTCAGTTCTCGAAGATTTACACCAACGTCCCTCTGTTGATTATCTTAAATTCGTATAATGTGCTCCTACAAAGGGTACACGATGTACCTAAATATGTTCGGAGTTTTATCTGTAACCCAAGTTTCTTTCTCAGACTTTGATGCCGAGCTTTATAAGGCCAGCAGGCACGTTCGTCATGTTTATTTTCAGCTAGTTAGCCCTTAATATACATATTTGAACATATAAATATGTTAAAGTGTTAAGCGTTTTAATTTTTCTAGCGTATTAATAATCGCTTATAAATAAGGCAAGCTGCTGAATGCAGAGGGATGTCCAGTCACTGCACAGGCCTAATATCACATTTGTTGGCTATGTGAAACAGTTTTGTTGTCGATGCATGTTGATCACCAGGCCTGATCCGATATGAGACGATGGATTATAGACTTAGCTGGAGGGCTAACTTTATAGATTTTACAACGTTGAATCATCGTTTCAAACACTGCTACCTTGTGCAGATGGAATGAATGCTGTAAGCATTAGAGTGTAGGTAAAGGTAGTGGTTATGGCTTTATGATATTATGTGTACTAGGGCTGCATGATATTGAACAAACTGACATTGCAATGTTTTGTTTTCCTGCGATGCATATTGCGATATCGAGTATACTTTTCTCTAGATTAAATGAATGGATCTATATAAATTACATTAATTGGGACGACTTTGCATCTGCCTAAAATATAATAAACTAATCACAAGCATTATTAAATACAGTAGAGCAAAGATACAAATGATACAAAGTTTATTTATAAATTAATTTCGAGAGGATCACGTGCAGATGATTGCTTGCAGCTGGTCCCGCATTATTCAATTTTTGATTCACCAATCAGATGAGTCCTAAGCCACTATAAATACCATAAGTTCCATTTCACAGCCATCTTCATTTTGAAGAACCCCCTCTTCCACCCCTACTTCTCCTCCTTTCCTAGATGGGTGGCACGGTGGCCCAGTGGTTAGCACTGTTGACTCACAGCAAGAATGTCACTGGTTCTAGTCCTTACCAAGCCAGCTGACGTTTCTGTGTGGAGTTTGCATATCCTCCCCGTGCTCACGTGGGTTTCCCCCGGGTTCCCCTGTTTCCTCCCACTGTCCAAAAACATGCAACTTAAGCTAATTGACTAATCCAAATCGGCACCATAGACATGCTCCTAGTAAGTAGTTATCTTTTCATAGCAATCACTATCCGTTCATTAGCTACCCGCAGGGGAGTTCTCGAGATCTACCTGAACTCAAACTCTCCTCTCGCCTTGCAAACGGGAAGGAGCCTCGGGCTCGAGGATCTTATGAGCTCAGGGCTCTCTCCCGGGACAGCATGCCAAACAAGCTTTACAATCAATCATCAGCTAAGTGCGAACTCTTGAAACATTTAAGTGTTTTCTGGGAGTCTTGCAATATTTAGGCACAAATTGAATAATCAAATGTAAAATAACACTATAGTGTATCTATTGCAGTGGTTCTGAACTGGTTTGGCCACGGGACCCACATTTTTACATGGTCATCAAGCCGCGACCCAATATTTTATTGTTGTATTTAACAAAATGTATCAAATTATAGAAATATTACAAAGTAAAAACGATAAATACTGTAAACAGCGGTTAGGGTAGAGAAATGTTCAGTTACCGAACTAAACTGAACTGTTGTCGCGCGTGCATTTCAAAATAAAAGTCCGGTATAAGCAAAATATTTTTTTTTTTCTGACCACGCACTCTGCGACCCACTAAAGATGTTCCCGCGACCCACTTTTGGGTCGCGACCCACCAGTTGAGAAACACTGATCTATTGTATGCACATAAATACAATTAACCTTTATTAACGTTAAACACATAATTACTTGTAGCTAAACTCTTTAAAGTGCCTTGAAATGCTTACACAGTCACAGGCCTTAAAAACACTTGCTTTTAAATGTATGGATAAACATTGCAATGACTCCACAAATCATGTATGTTTTGAACTGTGGCTCCTGTAGGCCTGTCACAATAATCAATATATCGACTTATCGCACAACACATTAACATGACCACAATAATTTTTGGTGATGCAATATATATCACCCTTAAATAAGAAAACAATTCTAGCAATATTATATCTCTATTGAGGTGTCGGTATGGTTAAAAAAACATTATAGTATTTACAGTAAATTACTTGAATATATTTTCATATGGGTGTCTGACAACCAAAGATATTGCAGCATCTGTTACTTTTTACCTCACACTTTTTTGTTAACATTTATTATTTATTATATATAATGCGTTTTAACATTCTTATTCCAATGCCTAATTAATAAAATTGCTAAAATTAATATATAACTAATTAAATATCCTTAAGAATGAACTATTATGTGTTCTTAGGAAGAGTGTACTTGCATTATGATGAGATTATATTGTCATTCTGGCCTAAAATGGTCTTAAAATAACAATAATAGTTTATCGCAATATATCTTGGTGCAGTATATCGTACAATACATAATAGATATCGTGACAGGCCTAGGCTCCTGTATAATATTAACTTTGCCAATGTGACCATTGCGGATACACGCATTGCAATATCGATGCTGAAATGATGTTTTGTGTGGCCTAATGTGCACACTTTAGCTTAAAAGTTTATTTAAAAATAAACGATGCAAAATCTGTGCATCATGATAACATAAAGTGCTTTTCATTGACACTTATCGAATCACAGTGAATATCAATCATTTTTTTGTTGTTGTTGGAAAGTTATACATCATAACCAATTAATATGTGCTTCTCGTTTTACATGGTCATGCGTTTCTGCTTTATGCTTCATAAAGGGATTGTTTGCCAAGGTTGCCAATTACTTCCATACCCTCAGGTCATCAAAGTCGTTGTTGACTTTTTTTTCATCCTTAGAACATGACAGCACATTATAGTTGAAACTGCAGTCCTCAGTGATTCATATACTTCAAGTCAATGTCTAGCAGCAATTTGAGGGTCAAAAAAGTATATACAGAGTAAACAAATTAATACCTGTGACTACTGATGGTACATTGAGGTCTTCTGTTGTTAACCAGAATGTCTGCGTAAGAAACTGAATCGGGCTGCGCGATAATTGAAAAATCATACATTGCAATGTTTTATTTCTCTTCGATTTGAAAATTATTTCACCAGATGACTTAAATCGCTCTATTTGGTAAGAATTCAGGTACTGAAATTGAATCCTCTATTGTAAAATATCACTAGATAGCGTCTTCATTGTATAAATAATTTAATAAAATACAGGGAGTGCAGAATTATTAGGCAAGTTGTATTTGTATTGAGCAAGTTGTATTGAGGATTAATTTTATTATTGAACAACAACCATGTTCTCAATGAACCCAAAAAACTCATTAATATGGAAGCTGAATATTTTTGGAAGTAGTTTTTAGTTTGTTTTTAGTTTCAGCTAATTTAAGGAGGATATCTGTGTGTGCAGGTGACTATTACTGTGCATAATTATTAGGCAACTTAACAAAAAACAAATATATGCCCATTTCAATTATTTATTTTCACCAGTGAAACCAATATAACATCTCAACATTCACAAATATACATTTCTGACATTCAAAAACAAATCAGTGACCAATATAGCCACCTTTCTTTGCAAGGACACTCAAAAGCCTGCCATCCATGGATTATGTCAGTGTTTTGTTCTGTTCACCATCAACATTGCGTGCAGCAGCAACCACAGCCTCCCAGACACTGTTCAGAGAGGTGTACTGTTTTCCCTCCTTGTAAATCTCACATTTGATGATGGACCACAGGTTCTCTATGGGGTTCATATCAGGTGAACAAGGAGGCCATGTCTTTAGTTTTTCTTTCTTTAGACCCTTTCTTGCCAGCCACGCTGTGGAGTATTTGGACGCGTGTGATGGAGCATTGTCCTGCATGAAAATCATGTTTTTCTTGAAGGATGCAGAATTCTTTAGATTTTGTGTTGCCTGTATGTGTATATCAAATATGCCGGTCAGACTGCAGATAACCTTTTACTTTGGTTTAAAGAGCCCCTATTATGGGTTTTTGAAAATGAGCTTGTATGCTGTGTGTCACACAGCTCTAAGTGAAGTGAAATGTCCAGCTAAGGCTTAAATCTGAAAGTGCACAGTGTTTAAAACTATTGATTCATCTATAAAAGAGTCGACTCATAGTTCCTCAAACGAGTCGCCGTGCTAACGAGTCTTTAGCCGTTTCGGCATTACGTGAACACGAAACATAAGCCCCGCCCATTTATGCGCGCGCAGATTCGAAATCCCCAACCCTACCCACAAAAAACAGCGGTGCGGAAAAAGTTGCCAGATCGGGCGGTTTTAAATTTGATTGTGCAGGTAAAACCTTTTGGACAGGGTTTGGGCTGAAATAAGTCAGCTACATCTGGCAACACAGTGAAGAGCACTGTGCTTAGCTGGATATCGGAGTGTGCAGAGAACCCAGAGATGAGACTTTGAAGAGTTAGTAGTTTCTGCAGAAATACCACAGCCATGTGCTGTTCCCCCTCCGAGGAGTGCTTACAACGGAGGATTAGGAGCACCAGGACATTTCCCTGGTCTGGTCAGCAAGTGTGAGCAAGTGCGATTAAAACGGTCGCCTCATTGTTTTCTCTAGCTTGTAAATGATGCATTTAACTGTGTTTTGTAACTTGTAACCGCTTGTAGTGTCTCTGGTTAACTTGTATTCTCATATCGCGTCTAAAAGCACGTTGTAAACGCGCCGCGTGCCGCTGTGTTTACGGATTAAAATGCGTTTGAGCTCGTGTTCCTCTGTTGTGTGTCGTTGCTATGGCCACCATGAGCTCTGCTACACACGTTCGCGGTTTTGCCGCTGTGTGCACTAATACTGAATGTATGTCGCTGTTTTTACTTCTGGTTAAGAATTAGAGTGAAATGCTGGGAGATCGGGGGTTAGTTTTCGGGGTGAGGTGTCTGAAATACGGGCGACTCCCGATAAAAACGAGTGTTAGCAGATTAGCTCACGCACACGCTATGACTCCTTCCATGTTGATAAGCCGTGGTGGGCATTCTCTCACGCTGAGCGCTGTCGACCAATCGCAACAGACTGAGTCATCGGTCCAATCAGCGCAGTTTAGCATGGCGCGAAGGAGGGGTTTTGGAACAAACGAATCACTGAACAATTCATATAGGAGTCGCTGGGATAATGAGGTAAAAATAAATGCAGATTATAAGACAATGAAAGTGTTTTTTGACCATGCATGCATATCAGCCTGCTGTTGGAGACCCCCAAAACCAATATATGACCCTTTTCAATGTATAATATGGGCTCTTTAAGGAGTCACCATAAAACGAACAAAAAAATTGTTGCCTGCATCTTCAGTAGCCTGAGGATAGAGCAATTTTTAATTCTGGGTGAACTTTTTTGTTGTTGTTCTGTCTGTCTATCAGTAATGATACTACCTTGCCTATTAGAATTTAGTATTGTTACCTTGGATGGATGGGCAACCCAGTGAGTTATTTTTTTATAATTTAAATAAAGTTATTATTATTAAATAGAAATTTCCTACCTATGCATTTTTTTTCAATTTAGTTTTTTAAGGATTGTTCTCTGTTAAATAACCAGCCCATGGACGGCATTATTCATAACATCTGGCACGGTACCTCCCTCTGAGTCTGCTCACAACATAACTGAGACACTGGGTCCAGGATGACTCTTGCTCGTCTTCACACGACCTCAGGCCTCATCTCAAGCTCCTGAGGGATGTATTTTTAGATCTGGAAGTCAGAAACGCTAGATAACATTTCCTGTAGGGAGATGGTCTCTGGTTTCGTGTCCCTTAAACCTTCCGACTCTAAATTGTGTTTCATGGAGACTTTGAAAATGCAGAGCTGGCTTTTAATTTAGAAGTCTTTATATCGCAAAATTTAGGGTTCAAAACAAATTGTGTATAAATATGATTTGTGTTTTTTTTGTGGGGTATAAATGTTATTCATCATCAAACCACAAAAGTGTTGATTTATGAATTCAGCAAACGGTTTTATTTGAAGCAACTTACAAAAAAAATTGTCATAAAGAGCAAACAATGATAGAACACGATGTCAGGTTTGATGATCTGCTAGATTAAGAATGCAGAGAAGATATTCAGTTCTATTCTGATGTTTGTCAGTGTAAATCTTTGGTCTTCCATGTTCTGCTGTTATTTCCGTGTCATTTTTAAGATCAGTGTCCAGTCCACTAATGCCCAATTCTTGGCTTTAGTTGCCTCCTGAAAGGTGTAATGGCGGAGATGGAAACCAAACTAAACAACAAGGTGTTGCTCATTCATTTATGGCTGATATTCATTCATTCATTTTCTTTTCAGCTTAGTCCCTTTATTGAAAAGGGGTCGCCACAGCAGAATGAACCGCCAACTTATCCAGCATTTGTTTTACACAGCGGATGCATTTCCAGCTGTAACCCATCTCTGGGAAACATCCATGCATTCTCATTCACACTCATACACTACAGACAATTTAGCTTACCCAATTCACCTGTACCGCATGTCTTTGGACTGTGGGGGAAACCGGAGCACTCGGAGGTAACCCACGCAAACATGGGGAGAACATGCAAACTCCACACAGAAATGCCAACTGACCCAGCCGAGACTCAAACCAGCGACGTTCTTGCTGTGAGACAACAGCACTACCTACTACGCCATCGTGTCGCCTGGCTGATATTCACCACTTTAATTTTTAAAATTGTAATTACTAATACAAGAAAGCATCATGCATTTAATTTAGAACTAATTTATTAAAATATTTGAGGTTTGAAGGCATATATTATGTTATCATAACGATCTAATGTGGCAGTAAGAATGGAACTGTACTGTGTATTTACACATTGGCCATATTTATCTGTGTAAACACACGAAAACAACATTAACATTATAGCAGACACTGTAAAAAGCTCATTCCCAGCCACTAGACATTACTGACAGGGTATTTGAGTGTCATCGTGTGTCAGAATGTTGTGGGACTGCTGTACATGTCTTAGGATTATGGATTATAGATTATAGATTATGGATTTTTTTTAAATTTAAGCATGACGGTAAAACACGTACACGGTTATGAGTATATTAAAACATATGTTTGTTTGTCATAAAAAATCGTAATAATGACAAAAAAATACTAATTTGTGGATCTCCTTTTGGGTTCAGCTATCCTGCCGCTGTGGCAGGTGCATTCTGGGAAATTTTCTTACCCCTCCATTTTAAGTGTGGTCCTGAAAAATCTTTGTTCGAAGGGGTGTATACCCCTTGCCCTTAGCCCTACGTCTTCAAGCTAAAGAGATTTGGGACACCACTACCCCTTGACGAGAACGTGCAAAACGAGGTTTAGGTGTAAGGGGAAGGGCTAAGGGGTAGAATTGGGATTGGCCTAAGCCAAAGGCGAATGAATGAATCAATTAAATTATGGCAAACAACATACATTTTGGAGATGTTGAAAGCGGATTAACATTTTCTTTTATAAAATATCTTTATGCTAATTACAAAAAAAAAAAAAAAAAAGGATTTCCTCAGGACGTATGGCAATCTTTTTTCCCCAGTGCCTTCTAAAAAGGTAGGATTTTCACATTTTCAGTTTGGCCTGTGGTGCAAATGATCATTCCCCCTGTTTATTTGCCTTTGAGCACTGCCAGCCAAATGGATTAAAATGATATAATTATAAATATGTGGGTGTGTTGGTATGGATATCAGAATATCAAGTGGGCTCTACATGTGTGTACTGAGAAATTTGTAGGTGTGTTTTTTTATGTAGCATTGCACAACTAATAATGCTCAATTCAATACTGTAATAGTAACCAATAAATCTTTTATTTTTGGAAGTTATCATGACTGATGCTGGTAAAGAAATCTGTGAGTGATAGTGTGAAGCACTTGACCTTTGACAAACACTGGGCAATTCAGAGGTCAGCAACACTATTTAATGACCAGTATTTCTTTAAATATTTTCTTGTTTGGTCTACAGGTTTGGAAAGACATAAAGGTGAATGAATGACTCAAACCTTACTTAAATTTGCAGCCACTCTCTTACAACCATAGTAGAACAGGTGCCAAGAGAGTGGAGTTCTCTGTGTACCTTCTAGCAATCTATTCAGTGCTAATTGTGCCTTTTCTCTGCCCCAGATATCAGAAGATGTACTTCTGATGTGTCGGTCATTTCCTCTCAACGCAAATTTTGACATGCTGCGTGCTCATCCATGGATACAGGGAATGCCTGACGAATCTCTGCAGAACCACCTGGAGGGGCTGCAAAGGATGGAAACCGACGCTGGACAGCACCTCACTTTCACCAGCTAGGGTCGTGCGCATGTGTCCATCTCCAAAAGAGCAAGCTCCTCTACGGTTGGATTTAAGGAAGATTTCCATGTGATGTCCCCATCCTGAATCGCATCACCCTTGGATTCCTCCATCAATAAAAGTCA
The DNA here is from genome assembly GCA_903798035.1 of Danio albolineatus. NCBI lineage: Eukaryota > Metazoa > Chordata > Actinopteri > Cypriniformes > Danionidae > Danio > Danio albolineatus. The sequence continues at coordinate 9,904,397 of CAIGQQ010035826.1, read as the reverse complement.
TTCATGTGTAGAGCCATATTGCGGATAAGCCATTCCCTCCATTCTCTCTTTCTCTAAATTCCTCTCCTCCATCCCATTCCCCATACCCCTGTTGCTAGTTGTTTTGGTGGCTCTGTGATTTTATGGCAGTGGAGTAATCGTGGAGAGGCCGGGGTATCACAAGCTTATGGATTTTGATAAGAGAGGAGGAGGAGGAGGAAAAGGAGAAGCGGAGGACGGAAAGAGAATGTCTAAGACTGGCGGGAGCAGGACAGGGCACGGGGGCAGCCGAGGCTCCGGGAACAACACTGGGGTGCTTATGGTTGGCCCTAATTTTCGGGTGGGAAAGAAGATTGGCTGCGGGAATTTCGGCGAGCTTCGACTCGGGAAGAATCTTTACACTAATGAATATGTGGCCATTAAACTGGTAAGTGCCTCACAGAAAATAGGGCTTTTCATTTACAAGAGAACGTATCTAAAAAGTTTCACATCTACACAATACTTTAACTATAATGCATGTTAAATTGTGTTGGTTTTAATTCTTGAGGAATTTATTTTATCCACTGTGTTTAAGTGATTTTTATCTGTGCTAATCCAAATACACTTTTAGAGGTTATAGTAAAGATAAATTGTTACACCTTAATATAATTTGTCTCTAGTATACTTTTTCTCACCATGAAAATGACGATGTTAAACCCAAACAATCAATCACATCTACACAACTTCATCAAAATAATATTTCTTATTAAAACAACCGCAAAAACGCTGTATTATGTATGCAGGCCAGAATTTGTCATAGTCACCTTAGTTAACAGAACTTGCAAGAAAGTGACGTCAGTGGCTTCAGTTTACACATAGAATTTACTGTGTGTGTAAGATGCGTCTCTGCTGTTGTTTGTAATCTGAAGCAAACCCATGTGCTCAACATTTTTTATGCGTTTCTGTGCACTTGTTTTTAATCAACACCTAAACACGGAGCTTGTACGCGCATGATGCCATCGTTTTCATGTTTACATGAACACATGTATTGCTGTTTTTTTTAAGAACTTCCACTTCCAATTTTTACACTTATGGTAATTTTTAGTCCCAAAAATGCTGTTGTCCACTTCCACTGCTGTGTGTGTGTGTGTGTGTGTGTGTGTGTGTGTGTGTGTGTGTGTGT
>CAIGQQ010035826.1:9872139-9901278 GCA_903798035.1 Danio albolineatus | reverse complement strand
GTTTGGAATTTCGAATATTTATGAGATCCAGATTCATAACAGTAAAATATCCTTTTTCAAGAAGCCTTATAAAGGCTGTGTTATCCAATTACCTGTAGAGTATTTTGATTTTGCTCCTGATTTGACCATATATCAGTGTTAACTCATTCCGAAGTTGCTAGCTGGAAGAGTAAACCTGTTGTACTCTTCGTTCTCCGCTCCTGGGTATCTGATACATCCTGTGGGCTTTATGCAATCTGTTTGTTTGTATTTAATTATATATTTATTTGGCTCTTCCATTCTGCCTCCTGCTTAGTAGCGCTTTCCTCCGCATGCTCAGAGCTGCTGGTGCCACAGATGACTCAACCCTGGATCCTGCACTTAACTGAAACTGCACGCACAACATTCTCTCACTTACATTATTTATGTAAAAAACAGCTTTCAACGAAATGAACCAACCGGTATTGATCACTTGGAGATAACCCTAATCTAAATCATCCATGAGAAAAATAGTAATGTCAGAAGTCACTTATTCTAGCTGAATTCATTTGCGTTTACCATGAAATATGATATTTTTTTTATCAAGTAGAAATCTACACAGTGGGCATTACTGCTTATTGACCAATGTTGATAAGTGGTTACATGTTACATAGTCTCAACCTCAGTTGTGACGCCCACACACCACTGGCTGAACATCTCATGCATACGGCACACAACATTGCAAATGCTTCAGTTTTGCTTCATGTCATCATCCGATGAATGAATTCTGGATTTCTGTGAGATGTGTGCCATGTTAGTCATTGGTCCGCCTGGAAACAAAGCTGTTATGGTGGCACATCCCCTTGTAGTACAAGAAATCTGACATGTTTACAACTGAGACGTGTAGCACATACCATGATCACCAAAATGCTGGATTTTCAAAAGTATGTGTAGTAGATTATGGCATACATTCTTTTAAATATCTCAAGATTTGTTTTCATGTTGTTCTGTTATTGTAGGGGGACGTTGATGTTACATTTTCATGCCCCTAAACATCAATGAACTGCCAGTGGTCACTATATTTTAGTTAGATTGCAATAAGCTTGAAAGATCCCGTGAAATGCTTAGAAATGTGCATTTTTATTCAGTGTTTAATGTAATCTGAACTGAAATATGAAGAGAGGGCAGGACATGGTGTAGCCCCTCCCATAAAAACAAACAAACAAACAGCTAATTGAGTTTAGTTCTTCTTACAGCTCTGCCAGGGAGGGTGGTTGAGCTCAAGCGCATCACATGTGAAGCAGCTTGAAGGGGATGTGGCATGTCAGATACTAGAGAGCTTTTGATTGGTCAAGATTTGATGAAGTATGAGGCGACGTGAATAAAAGCGTTGATTCGTTTAGGTGGAAGTGACAAACAAACAACAAGCTTTACATGTTTATATCGGTTTTTAATCTTCTGAACGTGAATTATGACACTGTTTTGGTGCACACTAGCTTAAAGATATCCTGAAAATGACCTTTACTAATGCTAACATCTTAAACATTTTATTTAATTTCTTGGGACATTTAAGGTATGGCTAAGGGAGACTACAAGTTGATCAACATTAAGCTTCTTAGTTTAAAAGTGACTTCTGTGTGAGATTTTCTATATGCTTAGACACTGACAGCAAAATGTTGCTATTGTGAGGGCTTTTTAGCCTAATTCAGTTGATTTACAGCAATATTTGTAACCCAAAACCACCATACCTGGTACCACTGCAGTTATTTTATTTGTTTATTGTCATGTGCAGAGTAAGGAAACCAGTTTCCCTGTACATTGAAATTCTTACTTTGCTGTCCACTGTAATATACACGTCATACACATATATACACACATATATTTACACAAAAGTGACAGAAGTATAACTATGAAATGTATAAATATCTATGAATGTAAACAAAATATAATACTGATTGTGGAGTAATGTAGCAGATGTAAACAATGTATAATATTTGTAAGAATTGTGCCTCTTATGCAAAAAGTGCCTAGTGCAGATGGCTTTAATGCTTTGTTTAATGCTTTCATATTGCACATTTCATACACAGTGACAATTCAAAGCGCTTTACATTGACAGAAATTAAATTTGAAGTATATAAAAATAAAAACAAATGATAAAAAACCAGATAAAAACATTAAAATGTGTTTAAACAAGTTATAAAAGAATGAAAAAGAAAGGAAAGACACAATAGTGCGATCTGTCGGACCCAGCACAGTGCTCATTCAGTAAAGGCACAGTTAAACACAGCTAAACAGATGTGTTTTTTAAGCTAAATCAATGTTTTAAAAAATACTCTTGTAATAGTTAATCCAAGGTTAATTAAAACTGTTGTTAAAGGTGCAGTATGCAAGTTTGACACCCAGTGGTTAAACTAGGTATTGCTCTCCTGGATCAAAACAAATGCAAGCGCAGGTTACCAGATTGAGGACAGGAGCGAGTGATTTAAGCAGTGTTCTAAATAAAAGCAACGGCACTGTATATACTAAAGAGGAATATTTTCTATATTAAAAGGAGATTTTGTCATAACCAACACCTCGAGTTGATATATTAGAAACAGCTTCTATTTCTCATCGCTGAACAACAGGAAACTCTGACAATGATCACCTCAGGTAAACCTTATCTGCTTTATTCAGTGTTAAATGCTAACAATGTGAGTTTGAATGCCATTTTACATGATATTTATTGCCATATACTGAAAGCAGCAGCAGATAGTTCACATCAGATCTTGAAAATAAAATAAACCATTTGAAATTTACTTTTAGAACTAACCACATATGAGTGATTCAGCATGTACATTTAATAATGTTAAAGAAAGTTAATGTGTATTAAATAGATTATAAACCTTACCATTTTATGAGTGAGTGCATATTCTGTGCTTCTGAATAGCTGTATTTAAATTTCTGTCGCGTTTCGTCTGGTGCAAACAGCCAAATTGCATATGTCATGAAGTGTGTTGTTAGGAAACACATTTACAATAACCTGCTCATAATGTTTACGTTCAAAATATTTATATTGTTTGCTAATTAATAACCCTTATGTGGAACTGAATCTGCGTCTCATTTTGGAGTCTGCTACTGTCCACCAGAGGTTGCATTTCTGTCATGGACCATTGCTTTCTTTCAAATCCTTTCTGAATGAATGAATGAACGAATGAATGAATGAACCTGGGGCAACCTGGGGTGCTGAAATATAATTGGCTAAACTGGTACTGGGCAGGTTAAAATGACCAAAACAAAGCCAGTGTTCAGGCACGAAAGCAGAATATCTGACTTCAGCATTGTTTTCTGATAAATAATAATATTTACTTGGCCTGTTTCTAAAATATCTGCAAACATATTATGGTATTCTTATGCTTTAGAGTTAAAAACTTACGAACAGCACCTTTAAATACAAACCTTGTATATACTGGATTCTAAGTTTAATTGGAGTGTACAATTAATCCTGGGTATTCATAAACTAATATTTCACATTTATTTCTTTTTTTGCAGAGTTTGTGTTGATTGGACAAAAAGAGCATGTGATCTACTTTCGTTAAAGCTCTACTCTAAAAGTAGTTTCACATTGTATCACTGCAATCTGGTGTTAATAGCTTGTATTTGCACTCTATAGTAAGATTTCACAATCACACTTCTAAATAACAGATGTGAAGTGTTTGTTTACTCAGGGTTAGAAGAAGTTTGACAGTAACCCAGGTTATTGCAGGGTGTCAAAAGCCTTATTGTAACTTAAGAGGATCGCCAAAACTAAAATTTTTGTCATTGTCCGCTTTCATAGGAGCCAATCAAATCCAGAGCACCCCAACTCCATCTCGAATACAGGTTTTACAAGCAGTTGGGAAATGCAGGTAAGCAATGAGTTATTTTCTTCCCTTTATTTTGCACCACACGTTGGTCCAAAGTGGTACTTGGACCCCTTTCCTTGTTGTAGAGCTTACGCTGTCCACATCCTACTTGCAATTGTGCGTTGCTTTTAGCTCATCCTGTCCACAACCTCTTTTCAGCACAGAGGACCAATTTAATCAGCATGCACTGTGGTTTCTGTGCATCGATTGCTCCACCTACACACAACGTCTTATCAGATTTGCAGATATTAACACATTAACACTGTTTTTTAAGTTCATAAACAAAACATGTCATTAAAGAGCCCATATGGTGGGTTGAGTGGTTAAATTTCACTTTTTGAAGTCCCAAACAACAGCATGATATGTATGCAAGGCTAAAAAACACTTTTGATGTCTTATAACATCTATTTATTTTTACCTCATTTTCCCACCGACTCCCATATGAATCGTCTGAGCGAGTCTTTTTCCCCAAAAGCACCTCCTTTACGTGACGCTACCACGTCACGTCACCACGTCACGTCCGTGTCAGCAGCCCGATGCCAGAACATATTGAAAACAAATCACTGCGGTTGTACAACAGCGTATTGCTATATTCTTCATCATAACAACAAACATTCAGTAATAATTAATACTTCATGGACTATTGTAAGCCAACAAATAGTTACATTCGGCAGTAAGCTAAATGGCTACCGCTACATGCTGCACGGAGCAAACACAATACAGACAACTACATCCATATTTACCTTGTTACAGTCAACAAGACTGGAAGAACATGCTGGTCCAAATAAAATGGGTATTGATCCATCCTTTAACAACAACCGTGCAACAAATCCCGCGTCGTAAGCTGGTAGATTTGTGTAGCTCTCTTCAGAGAGATGACGTGAACACAGCACCATGTTGGGGATGTAATTCTCAGGTATTTTACGAAATAAACCTCAACCACTCCAGGTAGGGAAAAGAGGTTTCCAGGTAGGGAAAATAACACAGCTTTTCCCTCGCACTTCAGAGCACAGCGTCTGCGGGATTTAACCGGAATGCCGATAAGTTTAGTAAAGTTAGCAGCAGTCGTGTTTTCCGAATCAATAACTCATGACCGAAACATTGTTCCTACACAAATAACACCTCTTTTCAACCGTCGCAATGTATACAATCACCTACAACCTTATTTTCCTAAAAATTAGCTTTCCTACAAGCTGGAACCATTATATTGGACTCTATAAGCAGGCGGCAAAGAGACTGATCCTTAGGGACCGTCTACAAAGAGCAAAACGCGAAAACCAATTCTACAAAAGCTGTCAATAACTTCTCTCTAAATCTTTATACTGCCATCAAACAGTATAAAGATTTACTTAGATATTACTCAGATCACACGTCACTGCTGTCTCGCTGGTTATGCTACAACACTTACTGCAATTATTTACTTACAAGGCACTTACTGCCTTCCACTTTTTCTTCCTGTCTGTGGGCGGGGCCGGGGAGTTCAAAATTTTCCCGGGGTCTGCGTGCGCAACTAGTATGTTTCGCGTTGACGTCAAGCCGAAACGGCTAAAGACTCGTTCTAATAACGATTCATTTAAACAATTATGAGTCGACTCTTTTATAGATGAATCAATCGTTTTAAACGCTTCCAGATTTAAGCCTCAGCTGGACATTTCACTTTACTTAGAGCTGTGTAACGCACTGCATGGAAGGTCATTTTCAAAAATCCATAATATGGGCTCTTTAATACTTCTGAGCGTGTTTTATGGTTCACTTCAGTAGAATATAGTACAATTTTCATATGGGTCAACTTGATCAGGCTTGTGTTTCCACTGCCAATAGTACCCTTATTTTATAAAAGTGGTTATTTAATATCATTCTTGCTTGAAGAAGAAAGATATACAGGACAAGTGCCATTCACTTGCCATGTCTTTTGAATGCTCAAGTATCAAACGTAGATGCGCAAAATCTATGTATTTAGCCACAACACGTGAACGGCCCTGTAATCAACAGTGAAGAACAAACAACAGATCCTGTCCTTCGTTTTTGGCATGTGGCTGTTTGTCACAAGAAGAGACCAGCTTTGTTTGAGCATGGTTTATTGCTGCACTACATCACTGTAGTGTGGTGTCATTTCAGCTGTGTACTTACAAAATTGTGCTTTTAAAGTTGTCTTTTGCTCATTCAAGCAATGATTTGCTGTAAACCATTGGTGTTCTGCGATGAGCCTAGCACCATCCTTTTTGTAAGGGTCCCAAAAAGTGGTATAGATCAGTTTGCTTTTTTAGTAGTTCTGACAGTGAAAACATAAATAAATGCTTACCAAATTGTACTATACCGAACCATACAGCTTAGTGGAAACAAGCCATAAATTTTTGGCTCCAATGAAATTAAGCCTATGGTTCTTGGTTTAAGCATTGTGTCTCTTAAGGCTAATTTATACTTGACGCGTCCGCTTGTTCGCTTGAGACTCCAGCGAAAAGCGCGTGTGGTGCCGCGTCTGATTTGAGTTGAATATGAAGCACTTTGAAGAGATTTTGTCTGAAACGGGTATGACTGTACAGACATATTCATGATCAGTGATCATAGAGATAACCAGGTGATCAATAATTATTGGCTAGAAATTGTAACAGCCATGGGAAAGGTGGAAAGTTTTTGTTAAAAGGTTTGGAAAAACCTGAGAGATGAGTTTATTAAAGCCAAAAGAGGCCAATGGAGACACGGATACACCATTACAGAATATGTTTTTCCCACCAGTCATAGGTTTAACACTGATGTATATGTTACAATTTATTTTAAAGCAATTTAATAGTTACAAAACTATAGCTAATGAAGTAATGAATTATTTCTTTGATAACTGGACAGGAATATTTGAACCTGTCGATTTACAACATGATGCCGTTTTTCTAGGCTTTATGGTGATAATGGTCAGGAATGTTGGATTATTATTGCCTCTTTAGCATGAGAAGAGGACAGAAACTAGCCAGACAGTACTGTGTGAATTGTGGAGCGGCTAAATAAATAATAATAATAAAAAAAAATCTGTATTATTTAGTAAGTGTCCTTTTTGCTTTTATTCTTGCCATAATAAATATATATATTAGTAGAGGAACCCATGTTCTGTTGTCATTAATATTTTAATACACTTTAATAGGTAGCTAAAACTGTCGGAGATATGAACAAAAGCAAGTGATGCATCAAAGTTCGATTTAAAAAAAATCTTGAATGGTTACAAAAATCTTTATAATCATTAAAATAATTTATAAAAATAATAAAAATAAGTTTAATCAACATCAATAATATTAATGTTATGACGTAGTTCCTGAAACTTTCTTCTTTGTTTTTCTGTCTGACTTTACTGTCCGTTTCATTTGACCACCCCCTGTCGCTTTAAAGAATATCACAACGGCGAACGCGGCGAGTATAAAAGCCTTGCGGCGCCAGGCGAAAGTATAAATCCAGCTTTACTGCTCTAACAGAGCTCTGTTTCCAACTTGAAGTCTACAAACTCTTTTTATTCTTCTATGCATTTTTAATAAGAAGAGCTTTCGAAAAAACCTCACACTGTACACTTTCATATTCACTCAGTCCTCTGTGCTGAAGTTGCATTGTGAATCTGTGCTGGTTTGTGGGTTATCTCTTTGTGCTTGTTTTTAAGGTTCTGTGTGATCCCCTGTGTCAAGACCACATTAGTGCTTGCTTGGCAATATTAATAAAATAAGTTTCTTCTGACTTTTACAATTTGTATTTAATATTATATCTATAAAGTTACATCTATGGTGTTATTAAATATTCATTTATTCGGTTTAAAGTGGCTTAATGAGGCCTATATTTTTGGACAAAACACCTATTGTTGTGAACCAGGGTGTAAAATGCCATGTGTCCAGTTATGTCTTAAGCCATGCTTTTTCATTATTATATTGGTTTAACAAGCTCACAGCATTGTTAGCTATAGCAGAAACATCCCAGTAATATGCAATAGCAACCCTCTAAATAATTCAATGGTAGCATCTTAGCAATGCTAGCACACATCAACCAGACAGTCTTCTAGAGATTACATGACCTTGAAATCTTTAATTTCAAACTAGTCCTTTAAACCAATTAAAATTGACATTTAAAAAAAGCTAATTAACCTAAATGAATTAAACTCACAAATGTTGCTGCTGTGGGTGAAATCAGAAATGGTTTTCGTTTATCTTTTCTCACAGAAAGTAATGTACAGGTGTCATCTGTCATAAATTTCTCCCTCAATCCAAAGCTTGTTAAAATATTTAAAATAATACAAATGTTAATCGGTATTTATATACTGTATCCCCTGGTCCTCTCCAGAGTTGGTAATCTGTTGGTTCATAATTCCTATCATACACATTCACACACTTAATTGTTTTTGTGCACATGAGTTTAGATTGAACTCCGTTGATGTCTTCGATTAATTTTTTCCTTAAAAAGAGAGCTGTGTGCTACATAAATTATCTTGTTTTCTAATAATATTAAGTACATTTGTAAATCCTGTACCATATTGTCAGCTTGCCTTTGCATTACAGATGTTTTTTCCTAACAGCAATCGTATTTGCATGTCTGTTCAGAGGGTGTTCCTCAGGTCTTCTACTTCGGGCCTTGTGGGAAATATAACGCCATGGTGCTGGAGCTGTTGGGACCCAGTTTAGAGGACCTTTTTGACCTCTGCGACAGAACCTTTTCACTTAAGACCGTCCTAATGATTGCCATTCAGCTGGTCAGTTCATACACTTATGTTAATAAAAAGAGAGAAAGGAATCAAACTGTTAGTTCTAACGTTGCCTCTAATAAACCTCTTATTATAGATCACACGGATGGAGTTAGTGCACTCAAGAAGTCTGATCTACAGGGACGTTAAGCCTGAAAACTTCTTAGTGGGCCGACCGGGGACCAAGAGGCAGCATACAATCCACATCATTGACTTTGGGCTTGCCAAAGAATACATTGACCCCGAGACCAAAAAACACATCCCTTACAGGGAGCACAAGAGTTTAACAGGGACGGCTCGCTACATGAGCATCAACACACACCTGGGGAAGGGTAAGAGCCATGGAAACTGGGCATATTCAAACCATTAGGGTTTAGGAAGGGTTGTTAGAATTTGATAGGGGTATAAAGACTAATGGTAAACTTAGCTAAGCTGTTAGTGACAAATCTCAGCATGCTTGGTCATTAAATTTTGATTTAATTTGAACACAATGCTAAGATGCAGGTGCTTTTTAGGTTAGGATTTTGCATTTGGTTTCATGCTAAATCTTTTAAAAGTAATACTTAGCGAAGGGATTTAACACTCTTGTCTAAATAAAGATGGATATAACCAGCAGATTCCACTTTTTTCGTCTTTTTGTCTTGCAGAGCAAAGCAGGCGGGATGATTTGGAGGCGCTAGGTCATATGTTTATGTACTTCCTACGAGGCAGTCTGCCTTGGCAAGGCTTGAAGGTATTGTAGTAGGAGGAGTGCAAGAAATGACTAGATTTGTTGCCTTCATGCATTTTGAGCTGTTTTGAAGCTGAGATTATCATCTGTGCAACTTAAACATTATAGAAATTTGTGCTTTAGTTTACATTTGTGTTTCTTTGAATACCTTTAAAGTTCATCCTATAAAATGTATTAATTAGTCTTTCGCTTATACGCAGAACACACATTAAGATATTTTAGGTGAAATCCAAAAGCTCTCTCAGCCAAAAACAATCCATGTGACTTCAGTGGTCCAAGTGTAATCATACAAAGCTTAAAAAATAATGGCAGTTCAGCAACTGACCATCTAACTTATCATGTTAGGTCAGGATGCGCGTTCACTACTGCAGTATAATGCTTATGCATTGCTCTGCTGATTCTAATTGCAATACATCATATTGAAAACACAGAAAACATTGATTAAAAAAGTCAGTTACAATTTTTATTTTTAACTGTAAAATGTTCTTGGAGCTTTTTTACAGTTTTGTTGGTGCACAAAAGTGTTCTTGGAGCTTTGTATGATTACAGTTGAAACACTGAAGTCACATGAAATATTTTGTTTTTGGTCCCTTTTCTGGACTGCTTTTCTTAACTGTTGTCTATGGAGGATGAGAGAGCCCCAGGATTTCATCTAAATTAGGGGTGCCCAATACATCAATCGTGATCTACCGGTCGATCGCAATGGTTGCGTGGGTAGATCGCATGGCATTTTAAAAAAATAGATATCAGCCTATCAATTATCCTCACTGATATTTGTCGCTTAATTGACATGCAGGGCAGCCAGTCTGATATCTGACCATTTCTGACGCATGGGTAACCACACATGCGCACAAAAACCACACCAACTTCGCGTAGCGCTGCAAAACAATAGCGTCTATAGTTTTGCAGCACTTAGCGAAGTTGGTGCAGTTAAGTCCAAATATTGTCCAATAGCATTTTTTGCTATTTCTGCTGAGTATTTTGTTAAAAATCTGCGGAATTATTTTAGGAACATCATAACAAAAAAAATTATATGTAAAATAAAAAAGTAATACCTTTTTAACTTGTATTTAATGTTTACAATGAGAATCCAAATAGATCCACTTTATTTGGTAAACAAAGCATGCCTCTCGAATAAAATCTCTACTAAAAGACAGAAAATATGACTTTACAAACTGTATTGTAAATAAATCATATGAATATTTTCATATTAGTGAATATTATTACTGAAATTAATTTTAAAAAACGGAATAAACATAAATTTACACACATTTACACCAGTAAATAAACAGAATCAATAATGGGCCAAAAATCTGCGGAAATCTGCGGAATTCTGCGCGCGCAGATTCCGTGTGGGCCTAGTGATAAGCACAGATTATGAGAGATGAATGCATTGTGTTGTGCTCCAAATATGGACAAATCTGTGGTTGAAGTTTTCTTTCCATTCGGTTTACTTTTCTGACTGTGTTGTGATGCTATCCATGCTGGTCTGAGTCTTATCTCACTTAGCTAATGTCTGAAACATTGACAAGCCCCACTATCTGTCACTATCATGAAAAGTCAGCAGAAAAGCCAACATCTATATAGACTTGATAAGCTGACCTATTTAGAAGACCAAAACAAAAAGAGATCAAAATGTGTTTGTTTGTAACTTTATCTAATTTGTAGCCTAAAGTGAGAATAGACTCCTATTAAAAATAAATCAAATCGAATAAAAAAATATATAGAATAAAAACGTGCAGTATTTATATATCTTTTTGTTGTTGAAAGGTCTCATCTGAGATAAGCAGCTGTGAAAGACCATTAAAGGAAATCCAACATACTATTCTGTTTCCTTTACTGGATAAACATAAACCAAGACATGTCTGCATGACTATAGACCAAACCACATTTACAAAATCATAAATCTGTCAACATCTCAGTTTAAACAAGAAACCCAAAATAAGAAATGCTTCCTAATGATTTTCAACAACAGCTCCTCTACATCTGAAGCATTATCAGCAGACCTCAACGTTTGCACAGTACGTCTTGTGGAACTAAAACCAATTATACAGTCCTATATTGCAAACAGAGCGAGATTTATATTCTACAAACAAACTCAGTCAGCCTTAATTTTGGGAGACTTCGTTTATGTCAATTTTCAAACTTCAAACATTATATTGCATTATATATTGCACTATAAAGCTAATCTGTCATTTTGATCTGCCCCGAGTTTACAGGTCGAATGTTTGACTTCAAGCGGTGTTCTAGATCTTATTTCCAACTATGAAGTATAGTAAGGTCTCAATTCAGAGTTGTCTGGAACGCGGATTGCATACAGAAGATTGTGTTGTAGCTGACAATGTAGTTGTAGTTAGTCTATTAGACCATGTATTATGGATCATTTATAAATATATTTGGCTTACTTTAACATTACTTTTGGACTCAAATAAAAGACCCCCCCAAAATGTATGTAATTCTTAATCAATAACATGATGTATAGATTAAACATAATATGTTATTAGGGGTTTCTTAGGTAACCTGTATTGGGAAAGTAAATCTACAAATGGTATTTAACTAATTATTATCATTTGTATTTAGATTTGACATGTAGTCCTTGCAGTTCATGGGAAATGTAGCATAGTATTGTTTTGCCAAATGTTTCTTTTAAGTGAATTGAATTCTGTGGTTTCTGACTATTGGCTGACATGTACAGTTACACAAAACTAGACAAGTGTTTAAAATGTGATTTTTTTTTTTTTTAATTTATTTATTTACTTATTTTAAGCTTAATCATGATTTTAACACAATGACTGATTAATTATGCAATATTCATTCAGCAAATGCTACATCCATTGTTGACATTGTTGACGTTTGCTATAAATTTATTTTTGAAATCTATATTGTTATATTCCAGCACTGCATGCAGAAAACGGCTATAAAATAAAGTGCTTTTAAAATATAAAATGATTTAATTTTTCAACTTTTTCCGTTTATTTTTTTATTTATTTTTTATGCATTGTGACAGTTCCTAGAGAAAACAGTGGGCGGGGCTTGATCTTTCTTTTACTGAGTGGTGATTGGATGTAGTAAAGTAGGCATTTAATTCAGAAAGATTGGGTAAAGGATTTCCGGAGAGTTATTACAGCCCATCAGACAGCTTCCTCACGGTTTTTGTTTGTTGTCATAGTGCTGTCAAAACTGACAGTTGAGGAGGCGTAGTTAATTATGTTAACCACACCCCGTTACCGCAGACAGACGTAATCTGAAAATGTAACTGAAAACAAACAGAAAGTGCATTTTCAGACAAACAATTGTTTTTTTCAATGACATGCACAGATGTATTGTTCCCCACAAAACTAGCAATGTGAGCTAATATGGTTTTGATTCCATGTTACTTCAAGCGTAAATAAATGCATGACCAGTGCTTGAGCATCACCAGGTAGCCATGACTACCTGCCTGATTTTTGTCAAAAGGCGGAGGTGGTAGAAAATTTGGTGGTGTCCTTGTTATACTTCATGCAGGAAAAAAAAACCTGTCTTATCTTTCATTCTGTGCTGTGTTTTTTTTTTTTTTTTAGGCTGACACACTGAAGGAGCGCTATCAGAAAATTGGAGACACCAAAAGGGCAACCCCTATAGAAGTGCTCTGTGAGAGTTTCCCCGGTAAGCTGACTCTTTTTCTATTGGCTGTATACCTATTTTTTTGTTTCCATTATCCTAATTTGACATTCCTCTCAGAAGAAATGGCCACCTACCTGCGCTATGTGCGGAGATTGGATTTCTTCGAAAGACCGGATTATGAGTACTTGAGAAAACTCTTTACAGACCTCTTTGACAGAAACGGCTATGTTTTCGACTATGAATATGACTGGGTCGGCAAACCACTGGTAAGTCTGTTACCAAGTATATACATGTATAACTTGTATGTGATACAACACGCACAAAACATGAATGTTGGGTTTTCTTCGTGTTTGATGAACAGCCGACTCCAATAGGACCCATGCCTAGTGACACACCACTGCAGCCCAGCAACAGAGATAAAGCACAACCACAGACCAAAAACCAGGTGGGATACAAGGCGTTACACGCTCATGATGTTGTGAGTGATGTAAATTATACTTTTGTGTAATTTTTTAATCGTGTAATTTTGTTTTTTTTGTTGTTGTTTTTTTCGTGATAAAACAAATTTAATTGCTTGGAATTCCATACAATTTTTTAAAGTTAAAGTGAGAAACGTCTACATATGAACTCTTGATTTATCCACCATTAATTAAAGGTGCAGTAGGTGATCTGCCAAAAGGCTATTCATTAACATAATATCTTTAAAACAAAGTCCCTCCCCTGCCGTCCAAAGCCACACCTCCTGAAATCACGAATGCACATCTTAAAGATGACAGAGACCCACTAGATCATGTCATTCGCCAGTTAGAAAAGTTTATAGTACTTTATACTACAATTCCTAATGAAAAACTGTATTATATTTAGCAGGTTTTCAGTTGTTGTTGCAAGCAAAATTTGTCATAATGTGCAATATTTTATGCATGCAAAAATTGCTGGTCTCACTCTCACGCACTTTGTCCTAAAGTGACTACTGCAGGGCTATTCAATTGGCGCCCGCGGGCCGAACCCGGCCCCCAAGACAATTTGTTCTGGCCCTCCAATTAGGTTGAACAAGACAGCAGAAATAAATTAGTTCAGTCGAAAACCGGCCGCTATAGTTATGAAGTGATGTGCACCCGTTCAATACAGCAGGAGCTGCGGTTGAAGGCTGCGCAGAGCGTGAGTCACCTGACATTAAGCGAGTGGAGCTGGCAGCCGAAAACATTTTTCCATAATGGCCTTTTATACAATGCACTGATATCGCTGTTAGGGATGCAACGATTCGCCGATTTCACTGCGCTTTAATTCGTCACGGATAATTAATCGTACAGGCTTCTCAATTGCGTGTTTCTGTTGCACGGAACGAAACTGCTGCAATTAAACAGTTATGCCACCTGTGCGCCAGTTTAAAGTTCCGAGCTTGTACGCCAAGACCAATACGCACGCACACTGAATTAACTGTAGCGGCGGGGCATTCCAATATCACGTCCTTTCCGCTCGCAAGTTTGTTATTTCTAATGTAGAATACGGCAATGTGTGCGCGCAAGCAGAACAACGCGCTCGCGGCTTTCCGGGCGCACGCATTAGAAAACATTGCGGTGAGGTTGTGCGTGGCTTTCAGTGCAATGTAAACAAAAGATATGTTAGACGAATTATTATTAAAATGATTATGTATGTACACTGTCAGAAATAAAGGTACAGGAGCTGTCACTGGGGCAGTACCTTTTCAAAAGGTGTACCCAAAGAGTCCACAGTGGTACCACAAAGGTGCATATTTGCACCTAAATGTGCCTAAAAAGTACCTTTAAGGTACCATTAAAGACCATTCAGATACAAATATGTACCTTTTGAAAAGATACTGCCCCAGTGACAGCTCCTGTACCTTCATTTCTGAGAGTGTATGAACACAGATGATAACAACAGTTAATCTAAAACCTTAGGCCTACCTAATATAAAGCTTAAATTTACATTAGACGCGATTTCCGTGAAACCATGATTGTTCTTCAGACTATAATCATACAGCAAACATCTATAATTGTTGCATCCACAATTGTTTTGCAGTTCAAAACATATGAATGTGTTTGTATGTTGAAGAAGCCTGCTTGAGCAATGCACTGCTTTTGTTGTGCTTTGAAATACAACATTTGAAGGTTTGTTAAAAAAAAGCCACATTGTACAATGCAGTGATATTATGTAGTTTCAAAATACAACATATTAACATGTCAAGGTAGAAAAAGCCAACGGGGGTGTCTTAAGGAGCAAAAATGCAACATATGCAGTTGTGTCCTCACTCATATTGCAAGTCATATCTCTCCGACCCTTCGCTTGGGATGCTTTTCATGAACTGGCCCCCATGACAAATTAATTGAATAGCCCTGGACTACTGTATGCTTAGTGGTTGGCTGGCGGGGTGCAGGAATTACACTTATTACTAAACCATACTTACATGCTATTTCAGACCGAATATTTAAAGTAGCATGGTAGAAAAAATAGGGAGCACACGCTCCCTATTTTTTCTACCATGCTACTTTAAATATTCGGGTTGTCATTGTTCAAAAATGAACCAATGTGAATATAAAACCAACTTCACCTCAGTAAAGCAGGCTAGGCGGAATAGTGCTATTTACTGATGTTTTGTTGTTAAACTTAATAAAAATCTACATTATCGATGCTGTAAAAGGACCTTATGAAATTGAAAATAGTCACATCAGTCTTTCGCTGAAAGATTTCAGTGGCTGAACAACACTTCTGTGCATATAACCCATTCATAAAACAACACGGTCTACATCAGCTTTGTCTGACTAAAGTAGTTTTTAAACATTACATTACCTGTCTAAAAGAAAAGAAAACTAACTTCAATATTGATTGATTTTAAAGTTTTGATTCAGCATTTGTTTTTACCACTGTCGCTCGCTCTCTCGTGTACAGGTGAACGCGCTGCGCGTGTACGCATAAAGGGCTATTCTGCTTGAACGGGTGTGCAGATGTACAAAGCTACATTTGTTGACAGACAGTTTGAGCTACTTATCATAATTATGGGAATTGCCGGCTTGACAAATTGTAATTGGACAAACATTTTTTAGTCTTATGCCTTACCCAGAATATAAAAATACATTTAGATTAGTTTACTTTAATCATTACAATTGGAATGTGATGAGACTTTCAACCAGCACAACAAAACATGCTTCTGAAGACAATCACCTACTGCACCTTTAACATTAAGAATTAATCATCATGTGGCATTTTTGGCCTTATTTTTTCTTAATTGTGTATTGATTTTAAAAATGAAATTGACAAGTTGCATTTCAGAAAGATTTGACTTTTTTTTTTTTTTTTTTTTATGTGTATTTAAGTGTGTGTTTACTCTTTCATTTGACATGTTTCTTAAATTTCAAATATTACACAGTTTTAAAGTCTACAGTTGCTCATGTAAAGACTGGGTCACATTTATTACATTAAAGTACTAGTTACATTTTTTTCTTCAATTTTTGGTTTTATGTAAGCCCACACAGAATCGACACCTCTTCGTTAAAATTTGAACCCATCATTTAATCTATTGTACTTACTGTAAATGTGTGTAAATATATATTTGAATTTTTATATTAATTTCAGTAACATCATTGAATAATGTGCACATTTTAGGATAATTTATGTAAAATACAATTTGTAAAGTAATAATTTCTGTCTGTTAGTAGAGCCATAGGAGACTTTCTGTAGCTTAAGTGTTTCTAGTTGGATTTTAATTGTAAACCTTTAAAATGAAGTTTTTTAGTGTGTGTGTGTGTGTGTGAGGTTTTCAGCTCCCACACTCTCTAAATCATTCCACATAAATCTAAAGATCTGAAAATTCTGTGCAGATATGGCAAAAAAATAAAAAATAAAAGTCTATAGATTATATCCGGTTTTGTGTTGGAGAAAGGCTATCTCTCACGATTCTCTTTTAACCCACGTCAACAGTATGTGGCTGCTTTTTAGTTTCACTCATCAAAAAAAATCCAACACAACTTCCTGTGGCCCGAGTAGTTTTTTTTTTGCAAGTGTCAAGATCTGTCGATTCATCAATATGCTGAAGTCTCTCAAATTAAGTTTACATTATATTCTAAGTTGTGATGTAATTAGCTGGAGCTGTTTGCAAAACATAAGAGCTTAGCTTCCCTCTCCATCACTGCATGTCATGTGCTGTCTTTTTTATTTTCACTCACACTTTTTTCCCCACCTCTATCCTGTTAGCTAGTGCAGTCTGCTTGTGCATGGAAGGCGCTCCTCTTTTAAACTCGTTCTGTTCTTTTTTTCTTTACACCCTCACCTCTTTTCAAAACACATCTCTTATGCCCTTTGCCACCCTCCCAAACCCTCTTCCCTCCATTGCCGTCATGCCAGTCTCCAGAACCTAAAGGAAGTGAGTCCCAGCCCACTCCCGTGACCAACAGGGAGCTCCTGGGGTCGCACCTCACGGCCGATAGGCTGGGGGGCTCTGTCCAGGTACTGGCTGTTTGCGCAGTACTGCATGCTGTTGGTGTTGATCTCTTCCTTTCTCTGTTTCTCTCACTTGAGACGCTCCTCTGTCCATTTTCCAGCTCTGAACTCTTATATAGTCTCTTCCTCTCGCCGTCCCTTGTCTAACACGCATCACTTGCACGCTCCTGATGGTTAGGCTCGGGATCTGGTGACTTCAGTATGAAAATATAGCTAATGTTGAATACAAATAGCTTCGCAAAACAAAGGGATGTTGACGTATGTGTATATATAGTTATTAAAGGCCCTGATATGCTTTTTGAACTCTTTATTTTATTAGAACGTAACACAAAATCAGAGATACATCAGAAATGGTCAATAGGGATACAAATGGATACTGAAAAGATTAGGGAGAGAAAAAAGAAAAAAAAAGACACTAAAAAATAAAGACATTTCACAGTATTATTTTAAAACATTATATATCGTGTTAGAGTTGAAAATAAAAGGTAATGGGGGGGGGGTTACGAGGTGTCTCGGATACTTATGTATATAATGTGGTTGTTTGCTAAATCTATAATGTATGTTTAAAGTTAGTTATGTATAGGGCCACACGGAATCTGCGCGTGCAGAAATCCACAGATTTCCGCAGATTTTTAGCTCATCATTGATTCAGTTTATTTACTGGTGTAAATGTGTGTAAATGTATATTTATTCAGTTTTTAAATTAATTTCAGTAATATTATTGACTAAGATGAAAATATTCATATGATTTATTTACAATACAGTTTGTAAAGTACTATTTTCTTTCTTTTAGTACATATATTATATGAGAGACTTGCTTTGTTTACAAAATAAAGTGGATCTAATTGGATTCACATTCTAAACATTAAATAAAAGTTAAAAAGGTATTACTTTTATTTAACATATTAAGATTTTAGTTATGATACTCCCAAAATCATTCCGCATAAATCCGCAGATTTTTAACAAAATACTCCGCAGAAATAGCAAAAAATGTCTGCAGATTCCGTCTGGCCCTAGTTATGTATAATGCTTAAAATGGGGTTCCATCTTGTATTGGGTTCCAAATATATTCATCTGGAGTCTAAGGCAATAAGATACTCTTTCCATTTCATAATATATTTTTTAATCCATTGTTTATACATAGGTGGGTCTGATCCGAGCAGGCCCTGATTTGCGGTTTTTGTTGATATTTTATAATATTAAGGTGAAACCAAAGTTTTGAACTTCTGAAATGACTTTACTTTCAACTGAAGTCTGGCTTGTAAGCGCTTTTGAATTAGTGGTCACCTCTTTGTTCTATTTTAAGAGGAGTTGTCAAAAGTATCAAGTTCGATAGCAATCGGTAATTTCAAAAAATGTCCATTTCCCACTAACATTTGAGCATTGTTGAGCACATTCTTAAGCCCCAGTGTCCCTGTATCTGTGTTTGCACTCTGAGCATTGGTGAAGAGTGGTGAACACAATGACCAATCAGTGGTGTTTAAGAATATGCTGAATAGCACTCAAATGTTAGAGGGAAATGGATATTTTTTTATATTCCAGTACTGATTGGAACCAATACTTTTGACAACCCTAATAGAAGCAAAAGTTTTTAAACACATTTTAAAAAGCTCCATACACTCTGAAATACGCTTTTTAAAAAACTAAAATGAGATATTTGAAAAAGAGCACAGATCAAAGTTGGAGAACTCTGATGTCAGCATTAATGCTTGACCAAGGGTGTGTCTGAAACTTAAGTGTCGTCACTGTTGGCATAGTGATGACAGCCAATCACATCCAGCTTGGACCGTGACACAAAAAAGGCACAGAAGTAGTAGTAATTGTAGTATATAAATATGTATACAAAGATTGATCACAAAGCACTGGGTGACTTTAGAAATTTGATTTGTTAACTTTCTCCTTTTTTCGTGCTATTATCATTGTGTTTTTAAAACAAAATAAATGTTTTTAAGTGTCTTGGTTAATTTGTAGAAACTTAAAAAGTTCTAATTTTGAACAATGAAGATAACATTTCTGAAACTGTCAAGTGAAATTGCTCTCATTTTAATTTACACTTTTCAAAGTAAGACATACAGCACAAATTTTCACATTTACTGCTGCTCAAACTTTTTTTTAACTCTCAAACAAAAAGTAAAAATAATTCACTGCGAGTATATCAGGGCCGTAAGGGTGTAATGTTTCTTTTAAAAACATGTTAGTCCCAAGAATTCCAACTAAACTTGCTCATTTTCTGTTAGCTTCCCATTATTTAACCAAGCAGTGCATCATCTCACATTCCCCCTTTTCTTCTTTGCCTTCTCTGGTTGGTGCTAAGCAACCTGATTTTGAGCAGTTTAATTATTAAAAGTGTCCTTAATGGGTTACTAAGCCTCAACCCAAGTTACGTGATGTGATAAATATGCAATGACAGTTAGATTAAATTAACTTTGCTGTGTACTGTGGTTTTGAGATAGTGTTCATCTTTGCCGGGCTGAATTAAAAACACATTCCCTGCTGCTTCATATTAATCTACAGGTTATGAGCTCGACCAACGGAGAAGTGAATACAGACGATCCCACAGCGGGACACTCAAACGCTCCCATAACTGCCCCAGCTGAGGTGGAGGTGGCCGATGATACAAAGTAAGGATAGTTTAAGTCATAAAATTCAAAAGTACATGTTTATGCCATACGCGTTATGTATTGTTGTATTTTTTTAATTTCAATATTTTTATTGCATTTTTTCCAGATAATAAACAAACTTACAGATGTATATGAAAAATACAAGTTCTATCAGCAAAGAGATGACATCAAATATATGTTGCAACAAAAGCAAGAAAACACTAGATCTCTTACTGCAAACTTAGTTTTCCATCCCCTTCTATTCACCATCCCTCCCATCTCCCACCCCTCCCAATTTTCTGAGGCCTTCAATAAGTACACAGAGATGTATCAAGACACAAATAATAGACCAATTGAGAAAATAATAACAATAAGTATTGTTGTATTTTTGTAAAGTTTTTTAAAAAGTTTCAAATTAAAATGTTGTTATTTAGAATTTTTGATATTAAAATTAGTTTTATGACTAAATATTCTCTAAGTTAAAATATTGATAAGGTGTCTAAACTGTATATAAACATCTTTAACTTTCTTGTTTTGAATAATTGTCATTTCATGCAAAAATACTTTAGATGACAATAATATAACGTTTAGAATATTTCTTATATTTAAATATTGTAATTTATTAGCAATACTTATTTTTAACATTATAAATGTATTTTGATGTAAAAAAAGATTGCAAATAAATCAATTTTTAACTTTACTTTTTTTTAGACATGTATTAATGCTAAAATCTTATTTAATTAATTTATTCATTTGTTTGTTGTTTTTATTTGTATATTCATTACTGAAATGTTCTTGCTATGAAAATAGCCTTTGTTGCTGACATGGCATTTAATAAAAATTCATCATCATCATCATCATAATAGAAGAGCAAATCATGATGTTATTATTATTTGTGAAGGATCATGTGACGCTGAAGACTGGACTGATGATGATGATAAATTCAGTTTGAATCATTGGAATCATTTAAATTTGAAGCTACATTCAATAAATAAACATTTATTTGAACCTCTAACAACGTTTCACAATTTTTACTGTATTTTTCATCAAATGAATAAGCAGAATTGGCTTCTTTTAAAACAGGGGTGACCAAACCTGGTCCTGGAGGGCCGGTGTTCTGCATAGTTTACCTCTAATCCCAATCAGACACATCTGAGCCAGGTAATCAAGCTCTTACTGGGCTTGCTAGAAACATCCTGGCAGGTGTGTTGAGGCAAGTTGGAACTAAACTCTGCTGGACACCGGCCCTCCAGGACTGTGTTTGGGCACTCTTGTTTTAAAACATGTTGTTCACGTTTTGAAAGGACCCAGTTGTGCTTATTTAGTTGATGAGAAATATAATAAAAATACATCTTACCGTTTCCAAACTTTATAAATATTTTATTATTATTATTATTATGTTTGGTTTGGTCCAAACTAAGGCCCTGTTTACGCTAGTGCGTTTTAGTTTTAAAATGACGTTTTAGCATTAAAATGATCCACGTCCACACTAGCGTTTCACCCAGCGTCTCTCAACAGATCTCCGTCCACACTACGCCACCAGAAACGTTTATCACGTGATCATTCGTGCACTCTGGGTATGCGTGTTCAAGTATAAACAGGAAGCATGTGTCTCACTCAGCATTTGGTTATTGTTAGTCAACAAACGCTGGTTGAACGATGAACGCGATGGCAAAGAAAGCAAGAGAGGTCTTTTTGAGGACAGACGACGAGGTCGAGTTGTTACTTAAAGTAACAAATGAATATAAAACATCTGGCTATCGAAAATACAGTGTTTACAGTGAAGGCTGGTCTGCTGTCTTCCGGTGACGTTATAGTCATGTGCGCTTGACGAATAAGGAAAGGATACGCAATGACCCAAAAGCCCCAATCACGTATCAAATCTCAGCAGCCACGCCTCCGTTTTCAAAGGTCTCTGTTTCCCTCCATCCACACTAAGACGGAGCAGCAGCGTTTTAGAATGAAAACGGCCTCTCCAGCGTTTCCAAAACGCTCCGTTTTCGCGGCTCGAAAACTCCGGCGTAGTGTGGACGGATGGTGTAACCGTAGCAAAACTTATGCGTTTTAAAACGAAAACGCACTAGTGTAAACGGGGCCTAAAGCAACTTAAGTGCTAATGTAAACGCATGCCAAGGTTAAACTACACTGCCAATCTATCATCTATAGTTGTCTTTATAATATTTATAGATCTTATGGGACGGTTGGTGAAATGTTTGGCAGCTTGATTTGCACAGCTACAGTGAGCTCATGCTAAAATTAGTAGACATTCAGTGTTTTTAAACTGACTTCAACCTTGACTGTGTGACAAGATTGAGAAGCATGACGTTGCAAAACCATTCTAAACTCGTTCACTTGTTTCAGGTGCTGTTGTTTTTTCAAGAGGAGGAAGAGGAAAGCACTCCAGCGGCACAAGTGAGGAGGAACATCTTTGAAACGTTAAAGTAACTGGTGCGTTTAAAGAAATTAAAAACAAAAAAAACTAAAGCAAAGGACTTGAGCTGTAACGTGGAGCAACTCCCTCCCTTTCTGTGTCTGCTTCACTTCAGAACAGAAAGTCACTGCCTCACTTTCGGCATCCGCTCAGAGAGACTCACCTCAGTACTCTGACACTCTTTCTAAAGAAACAATTCAGTGGAACAAATAAATATATTTGTACAAAGCGGGACACCAGAGGAGACTTCAGTGGTCAGATATAAGACGAGATATATACGTTATGTGACTTAAACCCAGATGGACTGTTTAAACTTGTATTTTAGAAAACCATTATTTGAGAACTTAAAGGCAAGCAGACTCACATACACGTACACACAGACATCCGTTCACCTCGACACACTGGCTGGATGAGTGAGTGAGTGAGTGATGTGCTCCATGGTGTTTTCCTTTCTTATTATTTTTTTTATTATTATTCTAATGGGATCAAAATCTGTGAGGAAAGACTGACGTATGGAGAAATGTACATCGGAATCAGACAAACCAATTGTGTTAATTGTCTTTCCTTTTTTTTTCTCGTTTTATTTTTGTAATTTAAAAAGGTTGTTTTGAAGATCTGCTCTCTTTGAATTGAACAGTTTTACTTATGTTGTAGAAAGTGTGAATTTTTTTTTTAACTTGCTCCTAGTGTTTATTTTCTCTCTTTTTTTTTTACTTCCTCGTTTTTCCGGTTGATTTGGATGAGGAGGTTGTACACAGTGGCTGGTCTCAGGTACTGTGGGAGATGGAGAGAAACAAAAACGTCACCTCTCCTCTGTGAATTGCACTTTTAGGGAGGAAAAAAAACAAAAAAAAAACAAAAAAAAAGCAAACCGTTTTGCCATTGAAATGAACGGGAATAAACGCAGACGTGGGATCATTTACACAGCAGGCTGGTCTCTCCCCAAGGGACGAAAGTGATTCTCTCAGTCAAACTTGTGCATTTGTTGTTTTTCGCATTAGATTATGTTACCTGGGAATCATAGTTTGTGCCTTTCCAAGTAAACATTTAACACTAACGTGTCCCTCTCTACGATTCCTATCCAGGTGAGGCGTCCACGGCCCTCTCAGATGGTTTGTTCTGCGCTCCATGCCAGTCTTTTGAGTCTGTTGGCATTTCTCAGATTTCTTTTTCACTGTTGTAAAGTGTATCATAGCAAAGCTCCATGACTGCGCGAGTCTGTGGGTTTATACGCAGTAACAGAGGTTGCCTATCAGAGTGAGGATGTGTATTGATTTACATACCTATTAAATGTTGCTTTTCTTCTATGCCTCATAAGATGGTACATGTTGTGTCTGTGGGTAATTTTGGTTATTTAAACTGAATGAGCAATGTGACAATAGAGGGCATTTGCTGTGATTCACCAGGATGTGGTGCCAGAGGTCACTTGTGGCTTTTTTTTTTCTTGCACAAAAGCTGCGTAAAACAATTCAGTATTGGCATGACATAATAGCAGGTGGCTATACGCCCTTGTAGTATTTACTGTATAGTGACAGCAGAACAGAATGTTTTTATACAATCAAATTACTTTTCTTGTAGATAACGCAGAACCAGTCAGTTGTGACATCCTGTGATTTATTCAATCATTAACTGATTTGGAACAGACTGCGAAGAAACATGAATAGGCTGTTTTTGAGCTGATGCATTTAACCATTTGTTCGGGATTTAATTGATATGAAGAACTAAGTCCTAATTAAAAAAAATACTGTGTATCAGATAAAATATTTTAGTGTTTTAATAGAAAAATATTAACTAGACAAAGTGTTCTTTATAAAATATCATGGAGTTTTTGATATATAATGTGAGAACAATATTGGTCTTCATGGGTATGAACTATACTTGTAGCACATCTGTTTCAAGGTAGACATAAAGAGAAATCTATGAAGAGAGAAATCATTCTACAGATTGAGGTTCATGTTTAAAAATGGAAAAATTATCAAGGCTTTGATTCATAAAATAAAAACACAAGAATTAAAATAAATATTTTGAGATAAACCTAAAACATCTGATAATTATAATAATATAACATTTAAAATTGTGATTAAATAATAATCAAATTAATTTTAATGAAACAAAAAAGGTCAAATGATCAAATTAGTAATAAAAATGTTCAGATATGGAAATGAAAACAGTAGTACAATTGGTAGAACCAGAACTGGTTTTAGATGTAACTAAATAGTTTCCAAATAAGAATTCTTTTATTCATATTTTAAAGCCAATGACATCTTAAAGATAGAAAACTGGAGAATACATGATTAGATTAGAAAATGATCTAATCTAAGTCTTTCTTTGGCAATTAATAATCCTGCTGCATGATGTTTTAGTATTCATGCTGAAAAACCGACTTTATTTAAAAAAAAAAAAGACATTGTTGAAGAATTTTAGTGCCGGTAGAATTTCTAATTTATAGTCATGCCCGTGACTATTTCATGTGCATTATTTAGGGTTTCATATTAAATATTGAAAAATATAACTATTTTATATTAATCTAAAAAAATTAAACACAAATGTTATGTTAAGATATGTAAATGAAAACTACAATTGGTAGAATATATATATTTTTTAATCAAAACTAAAGTTTCCAAATAATAATTCCTCTATTCATATTTTGAAGTCAGTAACATTTAAAAGATAGAAACTGGAGATTATATTATTAGGTTTGACAATGTATTGTCTTTCAGGTCCCCATGTTTCGGCAATTAATAATCCTGCTGCATGATGTTTTAGTTTCCCACTGTAAGCCTACTAGTCATGTCACAGAGACAGTCATTCAAAATAACTCTTACACACAATCTTCATACGTACAATCTTGATCATTTTGTGAATGGAATGCTCTAGTTTTGCCAGATAATGCTGAAAAAAAGTGGCTTTAGGCTATTTTATATTTAAAAAATGAAAGAGACCGTCGAAGTATTTAACAATTTTAACAATGTAGTCATGCATGTGATTATATTTCATATGCATTATATGGGCTTCATATTTGATGTTGAAAAATGAATAATAGGCTATATCAAAAATTCAACAATGTATAAGAGAAAAATTAAGGCATGAAATCCCGCTCCTTTTTAACCGTACACGTGTTGAAGCAGTCACGTGTGTTATCAGATGAACAAAACATCGCGCGTCACAGATCACGTGCTTTCAGCAAAAACGAATCAAGTCGGTACATTTTTCATTTTGATATTTTTCAAACAACATTTCACATCGGATGTCACACCATCACTGCATATAATTCTCACGGGATTTAAAAAGCGAAGTACGGTTCAAAAGGAGCGGGAAGAGTTGCTGATAAAAGCGAGTGCTGAAATGTCAGTTCGCGCCTCCTCCGTCGTCACACATTTACAAGTCAGCTGACCAAAAATCCAGAGCATCTGACGGCGGCTGGTAGAGAAGATGAGGGACCCAGAGCCTTGAACTTCACACAGACTCGTTAATGCTATCCCTGCGTCGAGGAGGAAGCCGGGGAGGACAATATGCTGAGCTGGATAAAAGGGAATAGACATTTCTAGCAGGCCGGGGGTTCAGTGTATCGCCTTCATCATGCCGGACTCCTCCGAAGCCTCTCTGTCAGTAATCAGGCGCTTGAGTTACTCGGTGGGGCATTTTCTCAACGACCTGTGCGCCTCTATGTGGTTTACATACCTGCTGGTGTTTTACCACTCAGTGCTCGGCTTTGAGAACACATACGCGGGTGTGCTGCTACTGGTGGGGCAAATAGCGGACGGGGTTTGTACACCGCTCATCGGTTACGAGTCTGACCGGACGCCCGGCTGCGGCTCCTACGGAAAGAGGAAGACATGGCATCTAGTCGGTGAGTGACGTCGAACTTAAAGGGATAGTTCACCCAAACATGATAATTTACTCACCAAACTCAGCATTTGTGAGATTCTTCTGTTGAACATGACAGAAGATATTTTGAATATATTTGGAAACCTGTAAACATCACTTTCCATAGTATTTGTTTGTCCTGCTATGGAAGTCAATGCTTGCAGGTTTTCAGCTTTCTTCAAACATCCTACTTTGTGTTTAAACAGAAGAAAAAAAACATAAAAGGTTTGGAACTATTTGAGGGGTAGTAAAAACTGAGTAAAGTCTATTTCTGGATGAACTATTCCTTTGAAGAGAGAAGTCAGCAACAATATCTTTTCCCATTTCAGACCTGTGACTTTCAAAAGTAGGATGTTAGGACTTAAAAATCACTTTGGTTGCACACTTTCCCTGAGTAAATGCTGACGAAGCTTCTTTTCTTTTTAGTGTACAGTCTTTTTAAAGAGATGGTCCCAGCTAACCATTATTACTTCACAGAACATTCTGTTTATTAACCTAGAAGTCTTCTGTACATACGTAGAACGTTCCTTCTAGGTTAGGGCTACGTTTCCAGAACGTTTTCTTGTATTAAGATTTATATACAGTGAGAGTGGCCATGGCGTTCTTATTTGATTCCCCCAAAACAGCCCACATAGGAACCACATGAGAGCATTAGGTGAATGATCTGACTGTGTTGTCTGGGTTATGCCCAAAAATCCTGTTGCTTTACTCATACAAAAATCACCAGCTACCTACACTTTAATATTAGAATGAACAAATACAGAGAAAACTAAATTAATACCTGTGGCTCCTGATAAAGCATTGATTTCTTAAGAAGAGATGTGATCGATCGGTCTATGCAAGAAGTTGTTGAACATTCTGAGCATCCTGAGTATGTTTACAACAGTCTGTAGGTTGCAGCAACACAAGTGCAATTTTATTGGACTGTTTTCTTTCACAGACTGAAGATTTCACTTCTTAAGACCTGAATGTGTTGTCAGGTGTAAGGGGTATTTATTTTGTTTTACATTTATATGTTTGTGGACCTTAAAAGTGCTGGTAGCCATAGACTTGCATTTTAAGAATCACCAAGGACCACAGTTTAAGCTTAAAACCTTATCCTTATTAAAATCTTAACCTTATTGCTCTACTGAAGAACCTATTTAGCTTGAGGGAGAGTAAATTAACAGTAAACGGACATTTTTTTTGTGTGAACTATATCTTTATATTTTATTAAATGTGATATACGTCCTCACATACTTGTCTGTTTAATCTAGGCACCATCAGCGTCCTCCTTTCATTCCCCTTCATATTTAACCAGTGCCTGGGCTGTGATCTGAACACTCCACAGTGGGTCAGTGTCACGTATTTCGCTCCCTTCATCATCATCTTTCAGTTTGGATGGGCTGCCACCCAGATTTCCCATCTGTCCCTCATTCCTGAGCTGGTGTCGTGCGAGCATGAGAAAGTGGAGCTCACTGCGTACAGGTAAGGTCATGCACCTCTGCGTGTGTAATTATCAACCGCTCTTGTGATGCTAGTTTGGAGGACTTTGCCCTTTAGTGTACGAAATATGTATTTTTAAATGATATTTTGATTTGTGTCTGTCAGGTATGCCTTTACGGTGATAGCCAACATCACAGTGTATGCAGTGGCATGGCTGTTGTTTCATTTCCAGGAAGGAAATGATCCTGCTGTTATGGACAACCTCGGTCCAGTTGACATCCCTGTTTTCAGAGTGAGTGCTCTGCTTTTTATTGCGCTGTACTGAACATTTGGTCATAACAGCATCTACATTTAAAGGAGTAGTTCAAACACACACAAATACTGTTTTTGTAATCATTTATTCAGCTTCCATTTGATTCACACCTGAAATAGTTTGTGTTGAGCATAAATGAAGAATATTGGTATCTATAATCTGACTGCAGCCATTGAATTCCATAGTTTTCTTATCAAGAGTTTTTATTGTATTATTATTTAAAATGGGACTTTGGACCACAAAAACATAAGGATCAGTCTTGTGTTGAGATAATTTCAAAGCTAAATAAATTAACCTTTTTTTTATGCATGGTTTGCTATAATACGACTATTTTTCCAAGATACTGTACAAATATTGGAAAATCAGGAATCTTACAGTTGAAAAAAAGGTTAAAAAATTTAGTCATACCTGCTAACACTGCTGTTTTTCCCGGGAGTCTCCTGTATTTCACATCCATCTCCATCCACCCTCCCGGTTTGTTATTTATCCCGGGAAACTACCGTAATTTGTACGTCCCAATGCAGTTTCAAAAAAAGTACTTTTGTTCATATTTGTCAAGTTGCCAGATCTTGAATGAAGTACATTAACTCTTACAATTGACGCAATATTCAAATCTTGTAACATGTTTTACCTCAATCTGGCAACATGTGTTACAACTCAGGTGCGCTGTTGATTACTGCGCAGGAGGTAGATGCGAGACTTGAACAGTGGCAGTAGCAACAAGCAGCTCCATCAATAGTAGTACACGTGATGGAAGGAAAAGAGTCAGGTTGTGTTTCGGCAAAGAAAAAAAATATATACATGTAAATTTACCAACAGCTGGATGGAAGAATTCAAGTTTTTGTCTAGAAGCCACCTTGACGACGCCCACGCTTTCTGCAAGGTGTGTCGTGTTGATTTTAATGTCGGACACGGTGGGAAAAACGACATCACTCAGCATGTGAAATCACAACGGCACTGTAAATTATGTTAAAATTATTAATAATGTCCAATTCCTAAGAGAGTGTCACCAGGAGCCATGGTTATTGCTTTGGGCTTATGTGTATGTTTATTTTGTTATTTGTACCCAGAATTGCTGCCAGATACATTTAGAATAGATTTTAAAGTATTATTACTGGTCTATTAATCACTAAATGACCTCAATACATTATGTTTATATATGTTATTTGTA